>OMNV01013316.1:3158-19190 GCA_900303265.1 Brotula barbata
TTTTCATACCGCAACGTGCAATGTGCGAGCCGTAATCACAGTCATCGCCGCAAACAGGCCTCCAAAAACAGAAACCGTGTCCGGAAATGGCAGAGAGCTGGTCAGCGCAGTGTTTTTTTCCACAATCCTCCATCCGCAGTACTTCATTCATACAAGTTAACTATTTCCAGTGATTTTGATTTCCAGGCTATTTCACATCAGCCAGCCTCTTGTAGGTCTCATGATGAATTATTCTTCAAACGTGGTGGTGTCTGTTGTCATTACGAGGGCCACAAAAGTGAGCGTTCAGCAGTTTGAAAATCTTGTTCACGTAGAGACGGATGAAAATGTTTTTGGGACAAATCCTTCTCTCAATTCTGTCTCACACAACCGGCCTGGATGACACCATAAAGAGTTTTCTGTTGAGTCTTTGTCTCTGTTTTTGTCTCGTGCCATGTCAAATAGGTGTAAGTGAGTAAGGGCTGTTTGTTTTTTGCAGATAATATCATTCTTTGTGCCTTTTTGCACCACAACTGCAGTCATGTGATCATAATCATCATCACTTTTTACCTAAAGTTAAATGTGAAGTGTACCCAAAACTATGAGTACTGACCGTAGCCTTGCTGGTTGCCATCCATTACTTTGAAAGCTGTGACACATTTGTTGTTGGCGTAAGTTTGTGAATTTGGAAGACGACTGGTGAAAATGACAGTAGAAAAGCACTCATTCTGCACTCGGACTCATTAACCTTCCTGTCCGGCCTTAACAGGGTGTTCAGTACAGTAAAGAAGGAGAGACTTATTTAGACCCTTCGGGCGTTCCATATATTTACAACTTCCGAGGTCGGAAGTTGGAGCTTACGAGGAGCACTTGAAGGCAGCATCAGTCTTCTCATGTACTCCCTCAGTGTCTGCTGTCTCCCTGAGCTCTATCATTCTTCCCATTCAGCTTCCTGCCCTATAAATATTTGAGCAGCCCCATTAGAGAGTGAGGTAATCTTAACACACACACATACACACACATGCATACACACCAAGGCTTCCATTAAGGCATAGTAGTGCCTAATAGTCTTGTAGAAGCGTCGGGCCCCGAAGCTAACGGGCTAATTAAGAGCAAAACTGGTTTAACGAGTTTAGACTGTTCATTAAGACAGAAACCTGATTAATTAACAGCCGACTGGGAGAGTTTCTTAATGAGTTGTGTGATTAATTAAAAGTACAGATGACAGAAGTGTAACTTTAAATGGAGAAAAAGGTGAGGAATGATTACTACCACCGGAAGGATGGGAAGAGAGAAGATGGGGCGGGGGGAGATAAGAAGGAATGGACAATGAAGAGGACAAGGGAATAGACGGAATACAAACTGGAGGGGAGAGCAGGATAAGAGAGGGAGCGAGTGAAAGGAGAGATGCAGCACTGAAGAGGAAGACAGGGACAAAGAAAGGGAGAAAGGAAAAAAGGGAGACAAGAGTGGGAGCGAAAGGACGATGGGGCAGATGAAGAAAGGAGTGAGATAACCGAATCCGGAAGAGGGAGAGATAGAAAGGCATTAAAAGAGGGAGCGAGAAGATGAAATAGAGTGGAGAGAGAGAGAGAATAAGAGGGAGTAGTTGAGGGAGAGACCATTTCAACTTGGATGACCACAAACGGATGAGATAGAGAATAAGACAGACATTTGAGAGAGGAGGGGGTAGCAAAATAGACACCAAGATTTTAAAACAAAGGGTGATTGTGGGGGGAAAAACAAAGGCTTAATACAAAATATGTTCTCTCTCTCCGCACACATACACACACACACACAAATCTTTAACTGTCAGCTCTTTGTATGCGGTGATGCAGGGGCCGAGTCGTGTGATTGCTTCCCTCACTGGACAGCCGACACCGTAGGAATTCAACCTCGACAAAACGTTGAGAAACGCTCGAGTCAAAGCCGAAACAAATGTGCAAATTAAAGTAAAATAAAAACAACAGCCTCCAGGGCATCGCTTCCTTTCCTGAAAAGAAAACCAACAAAAAAAACAAAACAAGAACACTAACAAAGAAAACTTTTAAAAGCCTGTGTTTAGTTTTATTTTATTTGTTTGGAAGCTGGAAGACTTCCTATAAAAGCCACAATGTGTGGGAGTGTTTCACAATCTGAAAGTCGTATAAGATATTCAGACTTCTTCGTAGGTTGGAACATGTATATCTTTCGCTTTATGTTCGTTTAAATTTTGCCGGTTTTGAATTTAGTTTCGTTTGTACCCTGTAGAAATGTGGCAGCCTGCAAACAATACATCAAAATCTTTCCCCCTCCGAGGACTGGTTTCTGTAGGTGAGGAGAAAAAAAGGGAGGGGTGAGAAAAAGGAGGACAGATGGGCAAACTGTAAGAGGGAAACAGAGGAAGAGGAGAGAGAGGAGGGTAATGGGTGTAAAGGAGGAGGAGGAAAAGGAAAATGGAGGGAAGAGAAAAAAGGAAAGAAAGAAGAGGAGAGGAGTGGAGGAAACAAAGGATAAGAGAAGCAGACAGTGGGAAGAGGAGTGCAGCTTTTAGAGGAGGAGCAGGTGCTGCTGACAGCGCCTTCATCTGTTCCTATGGTTTCCTCACTCTCTGTGTGTGTGTGTGTGTGTGTGTGTGTGTGCAGATATGGTCACCCATATGCATTTCTGGGTGAATCTGCGAGTGGACAAGTCCATCTGTCTCCCTTCGTGTATGTGTGTGCGCGCGCATGTGTGTGTGTTAAAGTGTGTGTGTGTTAAAGTGAAAGAGTAACAAACACAAGGACAAAAAGAACATGTCTCCCAGTCTGTCTGTGGAGTAATAATAGGGGCTTTTCTTCTTCTCAGACCGCAACATTTACAACAGCTTATCGTCTCGTGCGTTTAAGAGGAGACTTGCAGTTTTTGCGCCGTTTGTTTTTACAGAGAAGCCTCGTGCGATGCACTGGGAATTTAAACAAAATCACCACCCTGAGAGACGGCTCCGATTGGCTGGCGGGCACACACACAAATCCTATTGTTTGAACGATCCCAGTGACCCATTATGTCCTTTTTTTTAAAAAAAACGAAACCCTAGATTTGATTTCACAGCCATTTGCGTGTGCAGATATGGGCATGGTGGAAAGCGAACGCGAAGGTGGGAGTGTGCAGCCCTGTCGTATCACTATTGTTTACCCAGCACGTTGAAGCGCTGTCACCCTTTGTTTCACACACTTGATGAGAGGCCTTGATTGGAGTACCACTCTACTGTAGACGGAAGAAGGGAAATTAGCTGATTATGTAATGGCAAGGAGGAGTTGACACTAATGTTTTTGTTGCGCGGTGATGATATTTCCTGCAGAGTGTGTGTGTGTGTGTGTGTGTGTGTGTGTGTGTGAGTGAGGCAGAAAGGGGGCAAAAAGGAGGCAAAACCGAGACAAAAGTAGCCGCTGTAAACTGGACTTTGCTTGAGATGCGCTTGTACTGTATACGTCAAACTTACAGACACGGCCATTACTGATACACACAGAGGCATACACACGCTGAGCATGTAGCAGTCCGCTGAATATTTGGTGTTGAAACAGTGGAAACATGTCGATGGAATCACAAACTGAAATAACATTCTTCACAGTTTCTTGTCTGTCTACTTATCTTACTAAGCCATCTGTGGTACTGAGAGTTCAGGCTTTTTAATTGTATAAGATGTTAGTCATCCTTCAGCGCGCACACACACGCACACACACACACACACACACACACACACACTTAGACCACACACCTCCTACCTACCTGCTGCTCTGCGGATGCGAGGGGACAGAGATTAGCTCTGTGTGTGGGTGGACAGTCAGCATTGGTGTGTGTGTGCGTGTGCGGTTGTGTGTGTGTGTGTAAATTGTGTTGGGGACAGCCGTCATTCAACCAACCGCCACCATTGTGTCAGGAGTAAATGCTCACGCTCACACACACACATTCTCTCCATGCATTCTGTTTAAAAAAAAAAAAAAAAGAAAAAGAGCAGAGATAGGAGAATATGCCACAACCAGCCGAGGAAATTGCCAGCAGCCACCGTCCAAATGCTGGTTTCCATGCTGGCAGTGTCTGTGAAGGTTTTGTACCGTGATGGCAAATTTTGCAGCCAGCCAGCCATCATTTGGAGTCACTGTGGAGCCTGATTCTGCAATAAACATTAGTTTGACTGGCAAAAAAAGGGGGACTGGAGTTCTATGACTGTCTGCGATGTGATCCTGATGCGATGTTCTTGAACACCTCAGTCTTGTCGTTAACAATTTTTTACAAAAACAATTCAAAATTTTCAACTATTTAAAAAAAAAAAAAAAAAAAAAAATTCAAATTTTTTAAAATTCCTTAAATGGAAATTAGACACAGAGTTGAATTGCTTGCAGCTTTACATGACATTATAATTACACAAAAATCACATAATAATCGCTACGGCTCACGCAATGTACCGGTAGGTGTTTTGATAATAGAAAAGTCCAGATGAAGTTGTTCTGAATCTTTTTTGGCAAAAGGCTCATTATTTAGTCGCTATTACATTTTTATTCCCCTACGGCAGCGACCAGTGTCAAAACGCACAGGACAAGACAGTATTTGCCACAGTGTTTGTTTCTAAGTTTTAGTTAACTCTGTTTTTATTGCCAACTTCTGCACATCATATAAAGTCTATTATTGGTGTTTGCAAGGGTTCAGATTGCACGTTATGATGCAATGCTGTGAAAAATGGCCTTCAGGACAACTCGCTTCTTGGGAGGAAAACCAACTCAGCATTATACTGCAGCTAAATCTGCCTCCAGGCTTTGTAGCAAGGGGAGGAAATACGCAGGGAGTAAATGTGAAAAAAAGAAAAAAAAAACGATGAAGATGAGGAAAAGGAGGATAGGAGAGGAGATTTAGGAGAGGAGAGGAAATGGGAACAGAGATATCATGGGAGTCAAATGGAGAATAAGGCAGATGAACAAAACAACTTACATAAGTGTCAGCATTATGTCTGCACACAAACGCACGTGCACACACAGAGAACACACAGGTGTACCAGGAATAGTCTTCCTGTGAGTCAGACCTTTAAAGCACCGCTGGGGGCTGAGATCTCCCACTCTGATCACAGACGTGTGTTTCGGTATCATTCATTCAACGGCGTCGGAAAAACACGATGAGGCATCGCAGTGTTTCTTTTACGTCTTCTGTGCGTAAACTGAGCACTGCAACGACCACGGTGCACTGGTGGAATTCAATCAAGGAGGATTTCATTTGTATCCAAATATTAAATTCCACTAAAAGAAGGCGTCCTCTGTGGTTCTAGGTCTTCTCAACCTCACAGCCAATCAGGTGGCTCGCTCAGCATCTCCAGCTGATTTTCCTTCTGTGACAATGATGTGACAGATGTTCTTCTAGCAGACATTTTGTTTTCAGAAACTCACTTCCACCACCAACCAAGAATCCCTTGGGTTCTTATTGGGTGTTTTTTTTTTTTGGGTCCTTAGTGGACCCACAGCATTTCTGGTATAGGGCAATCATAAAGCTAAACAGTGGAGCTACATCTGTATGCCTTTGTCCATCGCGCTTCCTGGTGTATTCTGCAAACTGTTGTGGAAAATGTAATGAAGCTACACACACATGCACGCACACACTCTCGCATACACACACACACACACGCACACACACAGAGGGCTAACTCAGTAATAGTTTCAAGGCTGGCCCAACAGCCCTGTGGAAAATATGACTGCCTTCTCTTTTCCACTGGCAATTTACACCAACAGGATGCCTGTTTTTCCCTTCCTCACCTCTTACTCCCTCCACTCTCTCTCTCTCTCTCTCTCTCTGGCTCTCTCTCTCTCCATCTCCATCTTTTCCCTCCATCTCTCCTCAGTTAAATGGAAACATGTTCGTCAAATACCCACAGCTGTGGAAGAGCTGCTGTTTCAGGGAAAAAAAAAGCCAGAATGTATATATACATACAGTGTGTGTGTGTGTGCACGCCAGGAGCTAAAACATGGAACATGGAATTCTTTAACAGTCTGAACTGGTGCTGTGTCACACCATGTTTCCTATGTTAACCACAGGGTGTGTGTGCGTGCGTGTGCGTGTGTGTGTGTCTGTGTGTGCGTGTGTTGCTTCTCCAGAACAGCTGCAGTATAGTAAATGGAGTTTTCCCTTCGTAAGACACAGAACAGAAAACAATAAGCAAATAAATGTTCTTTTGTCAAAACGAGCTGGAGGACATGACTATTATTATATTTATCATACATTCATTCATTCATTAATGTACACATCTGTACTTCAGTTAACAAAACAAACATTTAGCACAACAACTAAGATAATCATAGTTTCGCAAACTGCTTTCGCTATGAGCTGTAACTTTGTCTACACACATGTAAGTTGTGTATATCAGACAGTGTTGAAACAGAGCAGAGTGACGCCACATCACAAGACTTTATGACTGGACACACACACACACACGCACACGCGCACACACACACACAACTGCATGCAGACTCACACACAAAATTATAACGTCATCATGTTCTCAGATATTGTCTAATGTTAACACACACACACACACACACACACACACAGACCGTGGTTGGGATTAATCCCAGTGCTCCTTCGGTGGTTTTGTCTTGTGATTGGATGGGAAATTCCCAGCAGTGAGAGATACGGGCACATTTTAAAACACTTATTGACTCCACCTGCCAGTCAGGATAGAAAACAACAGCAAGAGAGACAAGTCCCTGTCCTGCATTAGATCATCGTCCCAGCTCAGTTATTTTCTGTGACATCGTAACACATTATACATAAGGCATTTCCCCCCTCGAGGCTTTGTTGGTTTGATGTCCACTCTGGTCCAGGGGACACCGGGGGAAGCTGTTATTAAAATGTGGAGCTTGGCTTTGGCTTTTATCTGAGAGTGATGGAATATTGCTGTTCCCCCTAATGAAACTGAAGCTTTATGGCTTACGGACAGCTGTGGTGGTGCTAATTTAGTGAAGTGTTGTGTAGCTGGTGTGTTTTTCATGAATTACCCCCGGAGAGCATAGAACAGCAAACCCTCGATGACTTCATCAACTGGAATACAAAGTAGCAAAACTGGCATTGTTTGCCGTGATTTGGGGGGCGTTTATTATTTACAGACGCAGATCTGTTGTGAAAATGTAGTTTAAATGAATGCGGTGAAAATGAAAACCATCATTTTTGTCTGGTCGGTCATGTGATGGATGAGAAAGTTTGATTCCTTCCCTGCACAGTTTGGATTGTTTCCATTGTGTAACTGAGGCTTTTATAACAGAAATTCACTGTAACTTTGGCACACCAAGAACTTCCTCCTCCCACACACACACACACACACACACACACACACGCGCACGCACGCAAGCACACGCACTCCTATCCTGTCTCAGCAAAGCTGCATGTACTGCCACCTCCCACACATACATTCTAGTCAGGGCATACACTCTTAGACACACACATTATTCTGACAGAAATATCCAGTAGCATAATTGACTTCCTACCTGCTGTAAATCAGTCTGCAATCTGTCTGTCCAAGTGTGTGAGTGCACGCCTGTCTGTGTGTGTGTGTGTGTGTGTGTGTGTGTGTGCGCCACAGTTCAGAATAAGTTCAATAGTTTGATCTCTCTGGCATCATCATTTATTTCAGTCCCTTTGGAGAGCCTCTTCTCTACGTTATGCATGCTGTCTTCTTCACAAATGACCCCTTTTCAAATCAAAGCGGCAAAGCGTTTGCTACGGTTAGAGCACTGACTGACTGCTAAATTAAAATAAATAATAGTGCTTTTTACATTGACAGTTGGCAGTTTAAGTCCTTGGATGACAAAACGAGCAGACTTCTGGAGATGTGAAGTAATGAGATTTAGCTGATGATATTTCAGAAAAAGATGGCAGATTTCTATTTTAGTCAAACTGCTTACAGGCTCAAAGGAAAGATCACTAAGACAATGTAACACCTCTTATTTGTACCGAAGGCACAAATAGATTATCATAAACACACAGTACATTCTAATACAAATGTTTGCGCAAGCTTTTCTCCTGGCAGCCGTCAAGAGTTTAATGATTTTATCTTGTTTCAGAATCTCATCATATGAAACAAGAAAATCATATCATAAATTCTAAAAATAAATCTAGTTGTTTTTACCAAGACAGACAAATTTCCGTGTTAGTCTCTAAGGACGCAGTCAGACCTTAGACCAGAATGAAGATGAACCATATACACCAACAAACCAAATAACCACACTATGAAATATGTACAGATGTTGGCAGATTCCTGCGTCATCAGCTGCTTTTAATGTCGTAAAAGGAGCAGTAACATTGGCTAAATCTATGACTGTGAAGCAGAAAGAGAGCACTCTTAGCATTGACACTCAGAACAAGCATGTCCCCTTCCAAACCAAATCAAAAACAGCCACCGCGGAACAGAAGGTGAAGTTGTAGCGCCAAACCCGTGTGTAAAAACGGCCCAAGAGTCAAAGAATGAAAGTTTCTCTCTAGGTGCACCATTTTACAGGAACATTCAACAGTCATACAGGGAGAAATCGATTGTACAAGAGGCACAGAGGCCAATTTCTGCACCCACACGAGTAGTAAATAGACCAGGAGCCGGTGTGACTACAAGACAGCTCGTATGAGCGAGTCTCACTTTATTTCAGCTCTCCTCACGCTACGCTCTCACCACCTACACAGAGAACTCAGAGGTGGATGCAAAAATTGTGGAAGGGCATTCTTGGAACTGAAGAGAGCGGCGAGCCGAAGCAGTACAGTAGGGAGGTGGAGTGAGCACAACAAAGTATTTCACGGCGGAGTACTCCTTTAAATGTCAGCGCCGAGCTCTCGTGTGGATACAAAGATAATATTTGACATTTTTGGGAAATTTTCCTTGTAGCGTGATCCACGGATTCTTCCACACCAACAACGCTCTTCACTCTCGTGAAGTGGCGTAAAGTCACAGCTTGAAGTTTCCCAGTGTAACCATTACCTTCTGCTACTGGCCAGCAGACACCTCCATCTGAACAGCTTGTGCCCGAGTGCCTTGCTCCAGGGCACTTTCACAGGTGATAAGTGTTCTTAAGAGAAAGCAATTTTCCCGGATTGAAACCTTTTATAAACCTCGTCCACATCCATGTGTGGCTCTTTTACTTAACAACTGTGTTTTGTAACTTTTATCTTGCGCAAGCATCTGATTTAAAAATGTAGGTATTGCGTGATGCCGGTGGTAAATTGAACTTTGCAGCGATCTGGCCGTCGTTGGAGAGAGAGATTCCGTTGTGGCTCCCGGGGTTGAAGAGTGAAACGTGTGTGTTGAAGTTATCGGGTTTTGTTAGCAGCCACCGCTTTTACAAGTTTGGATTTTAACATTTAACGTTGAAATAAATACCTATTTATGTAAACTATTTATCCCAGTGGATGAGCCAATACAGAGCACCCACGCACACACACACACACACACACACACACACACACACACACACACACATACACGTACACGTACACACCAGGGCACATTGACTTACACAAAAGGCCACTGGGCAGACTAATCATGTCATTCTACAGCCTCTAGTTTACTGTGTGTGTGTGTGTGTGTGTGTGTGTGTGTGTGTGTGTGTGTTAGGGAGTTGTGGTTGACAATAGTTCAACTAAGTCATAAAATTGACAAACACTGCCTTTAAAATAATGACAAAGTAATGTGCTCGTTCTTGTCCGTACTGAAGACGTTATTTCAACATTCACAGTCGGAGAGATTGAAATGACATCACAAAATCAAATTATTTTCTTTCCCAGTCGTGAAGGACGGTGGAGGCAAATTAAAAAGAATTTTTAAACATCAGCATCAGAGAAGTAGGATGACACAAAAAGACAATGATTCAAACACTTCATGAAGAGGTGAACGGCCAACGGTCAACTCAGAGACCACGCCCACTAACAACGGCGTCTCCTCGCCTGGTCAGGCCACAAATGGTGATGACGTCCAAAAAGAACTTCCCACTTCAATCACGGTACCTTCTCCAGAATGATGAAATAATCTGTTCAGCATGGAAAGTACAGCGGATTGACCGTCTTTATTGTTGTCTTTGTTTGTCTTTTTTATGACCTGGACAAAGATCAGAACACTTTTGATGAGCAGAAGGAAGTCAAAGGAATTCCAAATCGTTTTAAAAAAGAACTTTTCCTGCAACTGTATACGTGCGTGTGTGCGTGTATTATGATCATGTAATCTGTAATCTCAGGTCATGTTATTTTCACTTGTTCCAGCTGCTCCAGCTCAGTGTCTCCCTCTTATGGTAGGTGCTGGGATTACACTTTAAAGAGCCGCTTCCCGGGCTGCTGTTTGTGGTTCAGATCCTGCTCCTGTTCACCAGCTGTGAGCGTTTCCTCTCCTGTGTATGTGACAGCCACTTTCACTACTGCATTGTCTCAAAAACTGCACCATTAATCCACGACCACACGCGTCAGGTACGGCCGCTCGGCTCTGTCAGTATGACAAAATAATGTTGAGATCCACTACTGATACGTTTCGCTATATTTCCACCGCCAGTAACCACTATTTTTAGTAAATAAACGGTGGCTTTGTATTGAAATGTACTTGTATAATTCCATTACATGTAGATTCTCAGATTTAAGCGAAGATCCTTAGGATGTACGTGAGTGCAGACGTTGGACTGTTGAAGATGGCTCTCCGTGCTGAGGAGTGAAACATGAGGAGGTGGGGGTGATGTGAGCCAGACTAAACTAATCCACACCAATCCAGTATTATATCAAAAAGAGACTGTTAGGGATGTGGTTTCATTTTTTTATGCTTTGTTGAGGTATTTCAGTCCTTCTTTCATTTTCTCTGGTTTTCTTCATCATCCCATTTCAGTTTGAGTCTCCTTCCTTCCTGGTGCTAATATGTGTGTACGTATGTCAGTAATGGCCATAGTAATAATCTATGATACGGTTGGACTACAGTGTTATATAGCCGCCCCAGTTTGTGAAATAGGTTTCAGCTGCTCACCTGTGGTAAAGACAGATGGAGCCGTCCTGTGTGTCATGTTGGGAAATATGACCTCAGGCCAAAATGTTTCATTGACAGCTGTTTAAAGTGTTCATTTCATCATGAAACCCGAGCGGGGCTGAATTTGACTCATCTCCATATTTCCTGCGGGCGTTCAGGCCCATCATGCTGATGTTCGTCATCCCAGTGTTACTTTTTGACAGACTTCTATTGAACTGCCACCAGCAAACAGCCCAGCCACATTCATCAGCCTCTCCACCTGTCAAAGCCTCTCTACTACACTGAATACCCAAATACACACTAATACTACAGATTCAAAGTGCGGCGTGGCGTTTCACTCACTCGGACTCTTTTCGTGCTACATGATAGCATTGTCGCAAAGCCACTCGCCATCTTCCCGTACATCCATGATGTCCTCTGGTGGTGTACCACCTCTGTCGAGATCCCAGAAAGGTTTGTCACCCCAAATATTAATGCTCCCAGATACAGCACCATGTGCTGTAGAATAAGAGAAACCAGTTGGAGGTGTTTCCACACTGCAGGTTTGCACAGTTGTATGAGAATGCTGTCCTGTGTTTGGGGTTAAACCTAAAAGGTCAGACTGACATTTAGGGTCATTTTAATCTGGGGGTCTGTTGAAGGGATTACATCCTGCTTTTTGTTATTTTCCCTGTTAACGATGTTGTAAATTATATTGGTGAAACAAACAGATACTTTCAGTAAAACAAACCTGCACGCCCTGAGGTGCCCCAAAATCGTTGTTTTCAATTGGTCCTTTTCATCCATAATCTATCAACAAAGTAAATTTTACTGGCGACACATCTGCTTCAACATCCACCAAGTACGAGGCGTTTTGAGCCGCGATAGGACTGAGGCTGGCGTTGGGTACTGTGGTAGAGTGTATCACAGTACGTCGAGTACATCCTGCCTCCGTCTGCAGCCAAAGGAAAGAGAAGTGGATCAGTGCACATTGAAGGATGGGACATCGTTAACACTCCACGACATGAAAACATGGATGTCTGTGTATGTCTCTTAACTCAGAGCTGATGAAGTCTAAAGTTTAACTGAAGTACTCACTTTCATCCTTCTTCTTATCAGTCGTACCAGGATACAGGAATCTATCACACTCACACCAGAGGCCCAGAGAAAAGATGTTGGGGGGTTGGAGGTTGGATTGTGTCTGCAGTGAAACTTTGGAGCGTCTCATTCACGGAGTGGCGAAAAACACACTGAACACTCTGCACACACACCCTGGTTGACTGCACACCTAAACCAACGTGGGGTTGGAGAATATGTTTAAATCAGCAGAGCGACAAAATGTAGATTGGGAAGTGAACATCTGCTGCCATAGCAACCGAAACACTGGAGGATATAACGCACTTTCACCCAAAAACAATATGAGGCCCCTTAGCTGGGGTACCGGCCTGTAGCCCCACTCCATGTTCTACTGTCCTCTGGAGTCTGTTTGGTGGTTGGCTGGTTAATCCAGATTGTAAAAGTAGTTTGATTCTTAAAATGATAAGATTCTCCTCCCTGCCCCTCCAGTGATTTTTCCTCTTTTGTCACCAGAAATCAAAGCTGTCCATGCTTTTATTTATCAGTTTGTTTTCTGTGTGCTCTGTCACTGAAGCCTTCTTCTCCATCTGAGGTCCTGCTCTGGGATTAGTCTGTTCCCACATCTCTGCTACAACATGGAAACATGGATTTAGTTCCTCCTTTATCATGCTGTAATCCCTGCTCGGCTCCCAGAGAGGGGTTTGAATCCTGTGTACCTGTGTCAGCTGGCCACTCAAACACTAAGGTCCCCGTTCTAAGCCCTCCATCAGAAGGTCTCTCTTGGTATTCTGAACACTTCATCCTGGTCTGTGTGATTCCATTGTAGTTGGTGCTAATCCCTGTTCTATAGATTCACTCGTTTCTATCACTCTGTTTTTCTCCGTTTTGCCACTGCAGTTTTTTTAGTCCCTATTGTAACAGTCAGTACGTTTGTGCACACTTTAAAACAGTTTTTACTTTGATGATGATTTTTTTTTTATGAGTTCATGCAATTGAAAATGGCACAAATGGAAGTATGCTTACACGGAGTAACAGACTCAGATTATGTGATGGGGCATGGAAATGTCTTAGCGATGCCTCAATGAGCAAACTAGCCTGGTACTGTGATGGAAGAATGTCTGCTGTATCCTCAGACAGCGGTTCACTCCTCTGGATTCTGTGCATGTACGCAGCTCAATCACATTTTGCCTTCATTGGCAGTTGACATACTCTGAGTATTGAATGCACTGAAAGCCCCACAGTTTGGGGAAGAGGTCAGCCTCGTATTGCCCAGCGTGTCCCTGTTCTCTGAGTCACACGGTCCTCTGGCGCGGCGCCTGCTGGACGTCACGGGTTCCATCCTTCATGTCTGATGTTTACACTGCCCTCTAATACGGTCTGTCTGGCCCAGTGGCCCTCTGTTCACCCCTTCTCCCCTCCAGTCAGAAATGTCTTCCCTTAACATTGGTGGTGATTTATGAAAATGGAGGTTCAACAATAACGTTGTTTCTAAAGGTGACAGTATGTCATATTTGTAAATGATGTTTATCTGTCATGCCTTGTCAAATAATTTTACAATAAAAAGAGGGATTTTTTTTAAATGTCTATAATATCTGAAAGTCCCTCCAATGTGTAGTAATGGTGTTACTGTTGTTGTAGTGTATGTGATATACCCTATGGGGATTGTGCTACTTTTTAAGATAATAAAATAACAAGGTTTGGTTACGCCTCTGTTGCTTGTGTGTTCTTAGTTTAGGAAACACTGCAGCTTTACAGCAGGAGTTTGTCAACCTGGGTGTTGTGGCCCCACATGGGTCCACTTTAGATCCAGACAGTGACATGATACTTTGCTCCTTTGTTCTGAGACCTGGGACCTGCACGATTTGTTTTCAGGCAAGCTGGGAGACCTGTGGAAAGTTGAAAGTGGTGTCATCATCGGTGTCATCACCTGCAAGAAGTAGGATCTGGTAGTAAATGTAACTGGTAACGAGTCGTGTTATTCTGACTTAAAAGAAGATTTGCCTACCAGGACTTATGTTGAATACAATTTTTAAATATTTCAACATACATAATAAGATGTGCGTTAGGTTATCGTAAAGATAAGATATAGATAATAAGATGAGTCAGAAAATGATTGTTTTTTAATTATTTTTACCGAACAATATGTAAGGAAATCACATCGTTGAAATAAAATAAATCAAATCATTTAAACTAGCTCGGTGGCGTGGTGGTTAGCACTCTCACCAGCAACAAAGTAGTTGGTTCAAATCCAGGGGTGGACCTCCCCTCCTTCCTGTGTGTAGTTTCCATGTTCTCCTCCTGGTGCTCCTGTTTATGTTAATCAGTCCTGGCCAAGGCACCAGGAGGAAGATCTGGAGTTGGACCCTAGGTGCTGTTGTGTGTGTGTGTGTGTGTGTGTGCTGCCCACAGCACACACACTCTGTTTTTTATCTGTCATTGTTCTTTACAGGCAGTAAAACTTTTTTACCCATCCAGTAATTAAAGTAACGCTGTGTGATGCGTCCCCTCCCCCACCCAATCAGTCAGTTCGAGCTCGTAGGTAGAAAGAAGTTTTGCATGCAAAATTTCCTACTTTTGCTCTGTATTCTGTCAGAAATATTGAATCTTCCATATTATTACATAGATACAGGAGTAATTGTTAAAAAGATTATCTTATATACCACATTAGCTAAATAATTTTGAATAAACATGAATAAAAGAATAATATTCTTTTTTAAAGAAATATAATGATAAAGTATGGTAGTACCTTATTAAATTTGATTACATACAGTTAACGTTCTGATGTGACTCTACAGCTCTTTGGTGGATATAAATATTAGGTCAATATTAATATCCACTAAATCAGAAAGTACTACTCTTTCACATCATCATTACATGGTAATCATTACAACCTAATCATGATATAATTGAAATATTATTAACTCGGCACAGCGTTACCACAATGCATTTGTGTCTTTTCATTGAATTGTCTTTTTCATGTATATCTCAGTTTATAAGACCACGTTTTGGTGTTGCCCTCATCTCTAAGGAGGCTGCTGTTTGGACCATCGATGTCTGAACCTGCCCAGATGACAGAGTCTCTCCAAAGGAAACGAGATGGTCGCAAAAAAATGGAGTGGTAGTAGCATTAATTAAGTATTATTATAGGTTTAGGTATAGTTGGATTATTTGATATTTTAAAGAATATTTCTACTATTTGATTAATTTATTTTTAAATATTTTTTTCTGTTACAATTTCTATATATGCTAAGAGTACTAGTAGTATTGGAAATTGTACATTTGATGTTTTTAAATATGTTACATTTGAAATTTTATATATTTCTGCTATTTTGATTTTTTTTTACTAGTTTGCTAAATAAATACTTCTGTAGTACAAAACATTAACGGGACAAAATGAAAAGGGAAAAAATGAGGAAAGGAAAGAAAGAGGGAATTCTGGACAAATTCCTTACGTATAGTTTTTTATATATGTTATATATTTCTATTCTTTTGATTTTGTCTCCCATGTTGCTTTTCATGCTGGCCAATGCAGCGTCAGAAGAAGAGTAATTGTTGTCCAGCGACGGGTTCGAAATTGGTCTCAGGCTGATTGACACAACTTTAGTGAGCCTGGTGTCTTTGCTTCACAAAAATGTTTATTGAAGCATGTTTTGTAATCGGTCCACTCCTGTTTGTCGCCGCCCATCAGCCTCCACCTGTAAACATTTATATCTATCAGACAACCAAACACCGCTTTTCATGTAGTTGTGGCCGAGAGGTTAAGGCGATGGACTAGAAATCCATTGGGGTCTCCCCGCGCAGGTTCGAGTCCTGCCAACTACGTGAGATTCGTCTGAAGCAAGGTTTTGGTGCCCAGCTTAAATCATCACATGCACAGTAGCAGGTAAGGCAGCCTGAACTCAACCAAGATGTTGTACCAACGACTGCACCTCCATGGACCGCTCTATCAAACTCCTTAAGTTTGCGGATGACAAATCTGGGACCAACCACAAATCCACTGACAGACAGGAAGTGACAAAGCT
>OMNV01013317.1:4988-15990 GCA_900303265.1 Brotula barbata
ACGTTCTCCAACGCCTTCTTTCTATAGCCTCAATATGAGTAGTTTTGGATTTTATCATGCTTGCATCAAATTGTAAAAAATAACTTTAAACGCTTTGCATAATATTGAAACACATTCGGTTTGAGTTCATGAAGTCGTGTACTGAATTATGGCTGATTCACCGGGTCCAGAAAAAATATAACATTATATAAATTACAGTACTATTATAATCATTTTTAAATAATATGATACTTTAACAAATAGTAGGAGACGCTTGTCGATCCATGGTACATCTGTGGAGCTAACGTAGCAGTGGCTCATGGATGAACAAATCTGTGGTGGTCTTTCTCATAGTCCTTATAAAATTATCAATTTTATTACCTTCATGGGAATTAATGACGTTTTGGATGAACGTATTTTTAAACACGCTGCACAGGTGACTCATTTCTTACCTGACGTTGACAGATTTATTACGTCTGTCCTCTGAATAATACTTCTCTAAGAGGACACGCACGTCACTGTAGAGAATGGACAGGCTATTGTTTGTTTTTTGTGTTTATTGATCTGAAGGTAAATCTCAATATTCAGAAGTAACTCAATCATTGTGATGGGAGAACCCTAACCCTTGACCATCTCTTTTGTCTCGTACGATCTTACACAACATTTGTAATATCGCCTACCAACAGTTGACATCTCCTTCATTGGCTATCCTACAATCCTTATTGATGCTTTCATACAGGGCTAACACGCCGTAAGCATCTGTCAAAACTTCAGATTTTTGGATTCAGTGCAAGTTGAGAGAAAGATTTTTTTTTTTAATCTGACTTTGTGGTAGAAGGTTGTAAACTCACATCAACAGTACACAAAACACACAGCAGCCTTAAAGAGAGACACTGTAGACCTGCCCGAGAAGGAAATCAATGCAGCTGAAGATGAAGTGATAAATGGACTGGGTACCAACATGAACAGGAACCTGGAGAGAAGGAGGAAGGCTTTGGGCTTTTGGGGGGGAGAAAGGCAAGGTTTGCTCTCATCAGAGTCTTCGTGTTGCTAAGCTAAGATACGGATGCCCCAACACTGTTCGTTATCAGCCTGCAGAATAAAGATAAACAGAAGCTGATGGTGCAGCTCGGGCTTACCAACAGCACCACAATAACAAATCCTCCAGAGACGAGGAAGTTGGTAGTAGAATTTTATTCAAAGCTCTTTAGCGCCGAGTGCCGTGATCCTGACGTGATTCGCTTCGGTTGGGTTCACGTCAAACAGCTGCACTGGACTCCTTCATTTCCTTGAGTGGATTGAGGAGATGACTGCAGCTGTATCTGTGGCAGTTAACCTACCGACGCTCTCATGGAATTGGACTACCAACAAAATCCTACAAGTGATTTTGGGATCTGATGAGGATTTGTATGAGGTCTAAATTCCAGGACTGCTAGCCAAAAAGGAGATATTGGCTATTGACATGTACAAACTAAGATTTTGGCAAAGATTTTAACAAACAGATGAAGAACTGTGTGGACCGTGTGGTACTTTGCAGTCAGAGTTTTTTTGTACCTCAGCATATAAGCAAGAACGATCTGTTTTGAATAGGAGACATTGTTGACGTTTCCAAAGCTCAAGGACTTGGTAACAGTTATTTGTTTAAATAATTTGAAAAAAACACCTTTATGCAGAAAAAAACATCATTTCAAACAGTCATGTGACTCAGCTGGACCCCAGGGTGGTTGAGACACTGTCCTTTCCCTCCTGGTTTATCAACTGCAAATGTGGAAATTAGACACAGCTGTGTCCAATTGACAACTAAGCTGCAGCACCATGTCATGCAAAAATACATGCATACAAGCAAAAAAAAACAATCCCACTGTTGACTTCTTCAAAGTTATGGTATAAGTTGGTCATCAAACCAACTTCCTGTTTTGTTTTTTTTCCCACACCTTGGATTGCAGTTAAATCTTCCATCCCTGAAATTCAAACATTTTGCTTGTGCAGCCATGGTTGCTGTTGTGTTTCTTTTAGTCAACTCTTTGCCACATCACATTACACACAGCATCCCCAGTGGTCCCGAGGGGTCCCTCCCCATCCCCCCATAATATACTGAAAGCTATTTGGCCAGATTAAATTGTAAATACTAACAAATTTAATATTTAGAAGTGCAATTTTTTGGACCAGAAGGTTCAAGAACACAGGTATAAAAAAAAACAAAGAGAAAAGAAGACAGAGGAGCTGATAAAAGATGAAAGGAGGAGCAATAAGAGGAAATAGGAGAGGATGCAGACAAGAAGCAAAAGAGATGAGAGACGATGACAGAACAAAGGAAGAGAAGAGAGAATTGGAAAATTGAAGGAAGGTGTTTGAAAGACGAAGAGGGCGCAGAAGGAGAGTGGAGACGGCCGGCGAAAAGAGGGGAGGAGAGATAAGGAATATAAGGACGGCTGAAATGGGGGAAGAAGAAAGACAGAGCAGGTGTTTGAGTGGGGAACAGAGAGGAAGCTGAGAGGAGGTGTAAAATAGAGGGGAGCCGCATGGAAGAAGTGGAACGAGGAGAGCGAGAGATGAGGGAAGAGATGGGAAAAGAGAAAGGAGGGAAAAGGTGACAGTGTGTACGTCTGACGGAAAAAGAGAAACCAAGCCAGGGTGCAGCATGAAGAGTGTATCAAGACAAATGACACAGAAATGGATTTCTCTCTTTTTTTCTCTTCATCTCACTTCCCACCTCCTTCTTGGGTTAATGTAACATCTCCAGATGCATTTCATTCACCATTAGCTGTGCCAGCCAGGAGAGACTCAAAGCCTGTCAAAGTCATCTACATTACAAAATGGCTTTTTCTTGCCATTCCTTCTCATTCCTTCCTCCCTCCCTCCCTCTATCTCTCTCTACCTCTTTACACAGCACTCACAACTATTCGTCTTTCCAGCAGAATGCATTTGGGTGTGGATGAAAGCCCGCATTTATCAGCGAGGACATTTAAGTACGCACTGTATCTCAGGCAAAAGAGGAGATTTATTACGTCCTATTTGGAACGGCTGGGGGGGAAATGATCGGCTTCAGTGTTAAGTCAATGGGAGGAAAAGTTGTTTTTTTTTGTTTTCCATTTTGACACTCTTAGTTACTTTGCAGTGTGAATGATACGACGCACGTTAAACCAATGAGGCAAACCGGAGAGAGTTGATTTGGATGTAAAAGAGATTACAGCCAGACCCCACAGACTCTCTGGGCAAGACCGTCGCTCACGGAGAAGAAGTGGCGATTGGAACCGGAATCTGTTTTGATTCTCTAGATTTTAACAGATCAACTGAAAGAATGCGGACATAAAGATATATAATGAAAATGACAGTTTTTTGTCATTTGAGTACACATGTTTTCAAGAACGCACACTAACAGTTTCTGTTTAAAAAGTCCAAACTCTAGAAACCAAACAACGAGGTAAAACTGTAAAATAACCAAAAAGAATTGGCATTTTTTTATAATGGTCTTTTTATTGACGAGTCAAATCAAAACCTCAGAAACTCAAAAACAAAATATGGCAAATCAAAAAATTTTGTATCTCGTTTTTTATTCATTTTTATGTTTTGATTGATTAGCTGACTTATGCTAACTAGAACTAGCTGATTGACCTGCTTGAGAGGTCTTCCCAATTCTAGGCTGATACAGTTTCAAAATCGCCCTGGTTATCTGCTGAAATAATGGGAAAAAACAGAGAAAGAAGTTGGCCATGTATGATAATAAAGCATAACACTCAGGTAAGGAGCCAAAAGCAGGAAACACAAACACAAAACCATAGCCTTGACTAGGAAATGCAAAACAATACAGACAAACAACAGCTGAGATGGAAACTGGTTATTAAGAATATCTGTGAGCGATATGGTAAACAGAGATAAAAAAATATACTAAGTTCAAAAATTGGATGAGACGGGGATCAAAAACAAGATTCAGGCGACGATTCAAAATTGGGACGCTGACTGACAGGCAAGCAAATCAAATAGGAAGGCAAAAAAAAAAAAAAAAAAAAAAAAAAAAAAAAAAAAGAGTCAATAGTCCGGAGTTGAAGAAAGTGTCAGGTGAGAGCCAAACAAAAGGGCAGACAGAGGCTCGAACACTCCAACGGGCTTCAGGGAATGCGTGGAAGTGGCCCGGCACGCTCTATACTGAATGTTAATGAGGGACGATGAGATGCAGGCGTGGTAGATGGACAGAGAGAGTGAATGGAGGTAATGACAGAAACTGGTAAACAAATAAGATAAGATAAATAAGATGACACTGTGAGTTCAGTGTTTACTTGACCAGACCAACACACGCACACACACAGGGGAGTCTATGTGCCTCAGAGGGAATGGTGAGGACTTGTGTCAAAATTAGATGCAGCTGCCTCTTATTTCATTTTAAATTAACTTTCACCTACATTTTATTTTGTTGATTTGAACATGATGCAAACAAAAGCTCAGGGACAACTGGTCCAGGGTCTGAACCTCGGCCCCTGATCGTACACATTGGACGCGTTTTTGATTTGAAATTGCTGCAGGCAAAAACGCCTTCAGCGCACATTAAACAGAGCAAAATACTCTCTGAGAAGACAATCACTTTTTCAAAATAAAAGTGTGCTCCGTTCCTCTAACTTAGTTGGGAACCACATTATCTTGATTTTTTTGCAGTAGGAACTACATTGTTGCACCTTCAGTTGCTCACTTTCACGCATCCTTCGAAATACCACGATGATTACAGAAATTAGAGAAATTGGCATCCAACGCACAGTTTACCTTCAACGAGCAATTCTACGTCATGAGGAGCTGTGTTATTGCCTGTGTTGTGGATGTATGCTCATTATTATAAGCTCCGCCCAGAGAGTCCTGAACTGGACTCCATCCACCACCGTTCAAAGTAACTCACGCACGATCCACAGCTCCCACTCTACGTATGACGTCACCGTGTCATTTGAGTCAAAAGCACGACTGATGAAGCAGAACCGGGATTAATTGAAAAACAGACAGCAACACGGCGCGTCATACGGCGACGGCGAGTGCGAATTCACTCCATCCTCTGATTGAATAGTGTGTGTTACAGAGTCTCAGCAGACTGTGCCCGGGTGTGTTTATGTGTCGTAGCGCCGGGGCTCAGCAGAAACAAAGCAGAGTGATGAATGAAGGCTCAGTGGGACGGAGTGAGCACAGCTGACACACACTGCTGACGAATGGGCCGCTGATGTTTAAATATTACAGTCACACATACACACACACACTCAGGAGAGAGAGAGGGAGGGGAGGTGAGCTTCATGTTTCTATCATGCGCATGTGAGGTTTGAGCTATGATGAATTGTTCTATTCCAGTGGTGACAAGTTCCCCCTAATATGGTTCAGTATGTCAACATAGCCATTGATGTTTCTTTTTAATGCTTTGATGTGTTTGTCATGCTCGTGTAAATAGAATATATTTCATTGTGTGTGTGTGTGTGTCGACACCACATTCAAACGGACTTCCTATTCAGATCCACTGTACAGATAAGGAAAAATACCCATGTCCAGAGCTGCCAATGGAGGAGAACAAAAATCAGGTGAATTCCTTCTCATTGTGAGAGTTTTTGCGTAAAATTTTAAAATTTCTCATTAACAGATGTTCATAAAAAATGTCAAACATTGTTAAAACAACTTTCTTATATTCTTTTAATACTGGTTGCTGAGTTGCGTTTGGAATTTGATTTGGAATGAGATACAGAATTTTGCTGAGACAAACCTGAGATGGCAGATATCATTTCTGCTGCAGTGTTATTCTGCACAGGAAGGATTTGGACGGGGAAATAATATTCCTCAAAATATTGAGGTGATGAAATACCTTGAATATCGACAAAACCTGACGCCCACGGATTGATGGAGGTTAAATAAGATAGAAAAATGAAGATTTCACTCGGTGTCTGTCAGTCTTTAAGACGCATTAACGTGCACGATTAGTTGCATATATTTGCTGCAAATAGTTACTGTAAACTTGCTGGCACTAAAAACAATACCGATAATGTCTTATTGCACAAAATAGTTCAATGAACTATTACAGAAGACATGATAAAATTAATCTGCATCTTATTATAAATGCAACTATTTTGTTTTTTATTCGGTTCACACCTCATGTCTTGTGCAAAGTAAAATTATGAAATTATTTTTTTAAAGGTCTTTGTGACGGTTGGGGGTTTGAGATAAAATATTTTAAGAAACTTTTTCTATGCTGTAATGCTGTAACTTATTAGATATTACAGTACAAGATTACATCACTCTGTTACAAGCCAATGTTGTAGATATATTTTTGGGCCGTGTTTTATTTTATCAAATTAACGACATAAAGACACATTTTGTCTTCATTCCAATACAGACAGTTTGTTATTATGTCAGTGTAAAACCGGTGTGTGTGTGTTATCTGTGAAGTTTTCCCGTTCTTCCATTCTTACTGCAGACGTGGATGTTTTTTTAAATTTTTTTAAAGATGACTCCACGTGCCTGCCTGTGATCTCCTCCCCCTTTTAAAGTCAGCAGAATAAATCCCCATCAGTCAAAGACAGCCCGCCCCCGTCTATTTTTCAGCCCAGTCCCGAAGACGAACCCCAGCCAAGTCCCTGTTGCTGAATCAGCCTCCTCCACCTCCTCCTCCTCCTGACTGCACCATCGTCATCAGGTTTCCTCACGACTCTTACAGACTCTAAACCTACAGACCGGATGAAAAATCCTCCATAACATCATCAACGTGTAAAATGTCTTTGAACGCGTTTGTACTCGAACTTCCTGGTCGTGGAAACGTAATCCGTGGGAACATCTGGGCCGCACTGTGACATCTGTCCGTAGTCGGGCCCTGTATTATTTACACCTTGTATTAACGTGATCTCTTTATCCGCCTGTTAATGCAGGTGTAAGAGGGGCCCAGATGTGGCCGTCCAGATAACGTATCTGGACGCGGGGACCGCATGTTAATTCCAGGGACGTACACGCAGCCGCAGCGTCCGGGTCGTGTACATTATCTCTCCGCGTAATGCCTACAAGTGATCGTATCGAGCCGAAAAGCGCATCCTATTCACACTTCAGTTCCGATTTCCGCACCGAGACGGCTGTGTTTTTCTCGTGCTGAATGGAAAATCAAGTATCATCCAGATTGCTGTCATGGTAACCTCTGCATTGTCCAATTCTGGCTATTATTCGTCCAGCTGACCCAATCTCTTTACTGTTCCGTGTCAGTTGATCCTCCTCATCGTCGGCGTCTCCTTTATATATGTCTGCCCTCTGCCTCTTAATATAAGCCACACCCTCTTTGTACTCCTGTCAGGTCAGGCCAGCTTTAGATTCTCGCCTGTTTTCTGACCTCGGCAGCTTTGTGGATTCTGATTTTTCTTTTTTTTTTCTTTTTTTTTTGTACTCCATCGCTCGTCTGCTCGATTCAGCGGAGTCCTTTTGTACCTCTGCCACCCTCGTTCGCTCGCTCGCTGTCAACGCCAGCATCTGTAAAACATCCGCTTCGACATGATCTGCCCTGTGTGTGTGTGTGTGTGTGTGTGTGTGTGTGTGTGTGTGTGAGTCATGCCTCTGGGTCCAATCTGTTCCGCCATGTTAGCAAACAATGGATCCGAAAGATTAAATATGATTTAAGAGAAAAAATTAAATGTAAATAATGCAGAAGTGATACTTATATGAAGTTGATGGTGAAGTTTTCACAGCAGTAAGACACTCTCACAATCAAAATGGGCAGGTAAGACCACTTTGTTTAATAAAGCTCGATTAGAGTTTACAAAGTCTTTCCAACACGATATTGTCGAGTTCGATCGAATTTTCCTTTTGTTTTTATGACACTCATTCACATTAGGAGACGCTATGATGCTCAGTTTTTGAGGTTATGACATCATGGAGAAGTTATGGACCGGTATGTAAAGTCAAATTCAATCTATAGAATAAATACAATATCAGGTGTACAATTTTCCTGTAATGGAGCAAAAAAGATAAAAGAAAACAACCTCTCTGCATGCTGTTCCAAAACATCTGGAACAGCGTAATCCCAGAGACGCCGGTCAGACGGTGACTTTCACCTCTGTATGTCGCCAGACCGTCTCGTGCTGGAAATGCACACTTACTCACCCGCGTAATGAGCACGGAGGATGAGGAGGATGTTCCTACCCGCCTGTGACTTATTGATTTGATAGAGCGTGGCCACAGTCTGATTGATTGATTGTTATCCTCCCGTGCTCCACTGATTCCCTTTAGCTGCTTTGGGCGCAGCAAAATGGGATTTCACAGCACGGTTTTGTTTGCCGCGCCTCCCTCCCTGCCCCCGGTACGCCTCCGCCTCCTCCCCTCAAATTACCGGGGAGTCCGGTGTCCCGTTTGAATACGCACTCACCGTCCTCCCTCCTCCTTTGATTAGGCGTGTGCTTTTATGTGATTAAGTACACAAACCCAATCAGGCCCTTTATGAGGATAAACAAGCAAACAATTAATTCTAATTACATTTTTATTTCAGATTTCTGTCAGCCGCTTCACCGGGAGGTTGGTATAAATCGGAGTTAACTCGCAGTCCGACATATGTGCCGGGTCCCGGCGGCGTTGTCAAAGTGAAGGACCATATGGTTATGATTAGCAATTAGTGCACAAGGTTAATGAAAACACAGGAAAGTCCACGATAAGGGCTAAACAGAATAAGGACAATAATTAGCAATTAACGACCCTAATTCAGCAGGCGAATACTTTCCCTAAACTGATTCGGTTCGAGATTCTCCCTCTCTCTCTTTCTGTGTGTGTGTGTGTGAATAGAGAGAGCAGTTAGCAGCTTTGTCTGCTTGTTTGGTGCCCGTTTGTCTTTGATTTGCTGCTTTAGTATTGAAATATTTTCAACATTCCAACACCCAACAATACACACGCGTTCCATTTGACGCGACCGTGACCTGGCGAACGGTTTCAGACAAAGGCCCGGAGAGTTTGGCGTGGTCGTACCCGCATAAGCTGAAGCAAAATTCAAGGACCTGGCTAGCTTGAAAAGTGGTCACGTGACTCGACAAAACAGTGGTGATGGGTGGGTGGAGGCATTGGGGGGTCCATTCCACGTGCTTCTGGTGATACAGCAGTTAAAACCTGCTGTGTACTTTTCTGAAAGTGCCAGAAGAAAACATACATGAATACAGAAATCTTGTCAAATATTGTGCTTTTATGTCTCACAGCAAACATCCAACGTTTTTTGTTTTTTTTTTCTTGTTAGCTCCTCCACCTGCTCTCCGCGGCTTTGTTTCCAAGAAGCAAACACACGACACATCTGGCAGACTTCACAAAACGTGTCATGTCAAAAAAGACCAGTTTGCATTTAGCCGTGTAACTTTGCTGCACGGTTTCGCGTTGAAGTGAAGATAAAATTTCAGTCACTGTCAGTACAAAAGTAGTGCTTTCGTTTATTTGTGCAGAACTTTCATTCATCGTGTTGCTCATATTTGTATTGGCAGCGGACGCCGGACTCTGTGCTGTTAGCATGGCTAATGCTAATGACAACGTAAGCTAGCCAACAGAGCTCGCAATCATTTGGCAACGGACGGATCGGACATTATCATCTGTTTTGTGTGTCTCTGGCTTTGTTTGCTAAATGTGGCTTCGCTAACATCTCATGTTAGCTAGGTCTTATCAGCTAATCGTGAGTCTTACATGACAACGAGACCACGACAATAATAACTCACCGCGTCAAAACTAAGTTGATGAAAAGTGAAGAAATCTTTGTTGGTAACGAAGCCTGAGCTTAAAAGAGCGTTGACTATCGCTAGAACTAGCGTTGACTATCGTTTGAAGGCTCCAGAGTGTAGCAGGATTTTAAGAGCTGTTACAATTCTAAACATGTGTAGGTGCGACAATCACATCGAATATACTTAGGGTTAGAAATAGTACACAAAAATGTCTCTTTGTGTATTTATGTACCAACTCTAACTCAGAACTTCAGACCTGAACGATTAGCACAGCCTACACTAATTAGCCACTGACAGGGGCATTCACGTCTTTAGGGTTGTCTTGGTCGGCCATATTCTGCCTGAATAAAAGTCATCAAGTGTTGCGATGCTAATATGAAGCTTTTCACTCAGAAAACACACTTTCAGTCCAACCTGACTGTATTTTTCTAAAAGTTCAAAGTAAATTAGCAAGGCAACGGTGGGTACTGTTACACAAAAGATGTAGCGAGCCTCTAAGTATCTAAATGAAGATGAGTGAGGAAGTGTGAAGATGTCCCACTCTGAGGGAGCGCTGCTGTCTGCCCTCACCGTGATGAGAGGCCCCAGGAAATGTTTCGACACGCAGGTGCAGTTTAACCCCTCAGCCAAGTTTCAACTCAAGGCGTAAATGACGACAAACAAGCTAAATTATTGAAACAAAGTGAAACAAACCAAACACCAAGTAGTGAATCTTCGTTTTTAACTCCCCTTTAGCCCCTCACCTTCAATTATTACTTATTTATAATGATTTATTTATGCTTTTATTCTTGCATGTATTGATCTTACTTACTTTATATTAATTTAATACTTATTTTATTGTGTTTTCTCGCACATTTCCTCTGTGATATGATCTCTTTCTTTGTTATTTTCTCCAGATTCTGTTTTTGATCCAGTGGAAAGCACAAAAGATTAATTTATTGTTTGAATCTGTTTAAATTTTGTAATATCTAATGTGAATGTTTTGATATATTTTTGTTTATTATCAAGTGATACTAGCAGATTATCTATAATCCAAATATCAGATAATATGAAAGTTACGCTAAACTGGCTTCAAACTTAACTCAAAACAAGAAAAAAAAAAGAAAAAACAAAGGCTGAAGATATATTTTACAATATAAACGCAATTAGTCGGAGTTTTATGATAAATCCATCCACATAAAACTGCAGGAACAAAGGACGAGGCGACCCTCCTCACTGCCTCCTCCTCTTCTTCATCCCTTCCTTCTCATCGGCGAGATTAATTTGTACTTTCCAAACAAAGTCTCCGAGCGCGTGGATGGAGCTGTGGGCCAGGTTTGTGGACGCACCGCTCTTGAAATAGC
>OMNV01013318.1:0-19465 GCA_900303265.1 Brotula barbata
TCATCCATCCATCATCTTTCTATCTATCTATATCTATCTATATCTATCTATATATCTATCTATTCACCCATCTACCTATCTATCTATCTATCTATCTATCTATCTATCTATCCACATATCTATCTATCTATCTATCATCTATCTATCTTTCTATCTATCTATATCTATCTATCTATCATCTATCTATTCACCTATTCACCCATCTATCTATCTATCTATCTATCTATCTATCTATCTATTCACTATCTATCATCCATCCATTTATCATCTATATCTATCTATTCACCCATCTATCTATCTATCTATCTATCTATCTATCTACCTATCTATCTATCTATCTATCTATCTATCATCCATCCATCATCTTTCTATCTATCTATATCTATCTATATCTATCTATATATCTATCTATTCACCCATCTACCTATCTATCTATCTATCTATCTATCTATCTATCTATCCACATATCTATCTATCTATCTATCTATTCACTACCTATCATCCATCCATCATCTATATCTATCTATCCATCCATCCATCATCTATCTATCATCTATCTATCTTCTATCTATTCACCTATTCACCCATCTATCTATATCTATCTGTCTATCTATCTGTCTGTCTATCTATCCATCCATCCATCCATCCATCCATCCATCCATCCATCCATCATCTATCTATCATCTATCTATCTTCTATCTATTCACCTATTCACCCATCTATCTATATCTATCTATCCATCTATCCACCCACATATCCACCCATCTAAATCTTCTTGACCTCTCGATTCATCTTCTAGTTCAAGCATCCCTGTCATCAGCCTGCTGATGTGGAGGAAACAGAGGCTCGTAAGATGTTTGTGGACGTGCTGAACGCCATGCTGCAGCTGGATGCCAGCAAACGGATTTCACCTCATCAGGTTCTGCAGCTTCCATTTTTCATCAGGCACTCAGAAAGGAACACTGCGTCGTCTCATCATCATCAACCCCTCTGCCCGGCAACCAGTCGGTAAGTATCGTACTCACTCAGCTGTTAATGTCAACTCAAATAACTGTCAGGGTATTAACAGAAGGTTAGGTTCGGCAAGAATGACCTCAGGTAGTCTGACTAATAACGATGTCTGCTGTTAGTCAATAATCTATTAATCACGTTAAATTTAATTTAATACGCTTATTATCTAGGAACCCCCAGGCAGATCAGACTGCAGCGAGTAGGGCCAGGGTCAGTCCGACAGCAGAGACAGACAGAGAGCAGCCCGAGCCCGCCAGACTTTCTGTGCAGGCATCACCCAAGGCCCACATGTGCCAGACTCGAATTCTTTCACCCAGAAGTCGACTCTGGTACTCCCAGTTCTTGCCAGAATAAAAAGTTCCCTCCCTGGATACCAATGGACCAAACACAAAGATGTCTGCGCGAAATGATTGATCACCGCTTAATTAGACTTCACCGAAAAAAAAAAGCCGTGCTCAGTTTTTTGTACTTTATTTAATAAATAAACTCGTTCATCATCGGGGTGGAACATGGTATTGAAATGAAAGGCACTTTGAAAGCTGTTACTGTATAAGTTTGTGAGTGGTACGTCAGAGGAATTGGAGTGTGAAAACATGTCAAACGTGACTTATATAATCTCTAATACAACGTAAGTGTAGTATAACTAACAATAATCTCCTGACAAACAATACAAACATTTAACAAAACCGACAAGACACATTTTTGGCTTGTGTGACAAAAACACAGAAAAGGACCTGAGAATGATAAATGAATGAAGAATAAAGTGAATTACTAGACAAAAGTTTTCATTTCAAACTATACAAATCCTTAGATTGATCAGTACTGCCCTTTAACAAATTGAAACGTGTTATACAGTCCCTTTGTATACAGGTGTGGTCAAAAGTTAACATAGACTTGTAAAGAACATGTGTATGTCATGGCAGTCTTAAGTGTCCAATAATTTTTACAACACTTATTTTTCTGTGAGAGTGATTGGAGCACATACTTCTTTGTCAAAAAAATCATTAAGTTTGGTTCTTTTATGAATTTATTATGAATTCATTCTGAAAATGTGAGCAAATCTGCTGGGTCATAAATGTATACATACAGCAATGCTAACATTTGGTTACATGTCCCTTCGTAGCTGCTTTGAAATGGCTCCAAGTGACTTTCCTGACTTGTTCAAGTCAATGATTCGCTTTTTCAGATCTGTGCTGATATGCTGTGCTCATGGTCTCTTAACTTCTTGGGAGTGATTATGATTGACTACAGCTGGTGACTTCTCTCCCACAAACGCTGCAATGGGAAAGTCAAAGGAGCCCAGCACGGATCTGAAAAAGCGAATCACTGACTTGAACAAGTCAGGAAAGTCACTTGGTGCCATTTCAAAGCAGCTACGAAGGGACCTGTAACCAGATATTACCATTGCTGTATGTATATTTATGACCCAGCAGATTTGCCCACATTTTCATAATAAATTCATAAAAGAACCATGCTTCATGATTTTTTTTTTGACAAAGAAGTATGTGCTCCAATCACTATCACAGAAACATAAGAATCGTAAAACTGATTGTAAACTCAAGACTGCCATGACATACACATGTTCTTTACATGTCTATGGAAACTGTTGACCACAACTGTAAAG
This sequence comes from Brotula barbata, assembly GCA_900303265.1. Lineage (NCBI taxonomy): Eukaryota > Metazoa > Chordata > Actinopteri > Ophidiiformes > Ophidiidae > Brotula > Brotula barbata. The sequence continues at coordinate 2,636 of OMNV01013318.1, forward strand.
GGATGAAGAGTTGTGGTCAAAAGTTTACATACTCTCTCGAGGAACATGTGTGTGTCATGGCAGTCTTGAGTTTCCAATCAGTTTTACGACTCTTATTTTTCTGTGATAGTGATTGGAGTACATACTTCTTTGTCCAAAACAAAACAAAACAAAGTTTGGTTCTTTTATGAATTTATTCTGAAGATGTGGGCAAATATGCGGGGTCAAAAAGAAACATACTGCAACGTGAATTTTAAATTTTGGTGACGTAGAAAGTTGTGTCAAATTAGTTTGTCTCATGGTCTCTTAACTTCTTGGGAGTGATTATGATTGACTACAGCTGGTGACTTCTCTCCCACAAACGCTGCAATGGGAAAGTCAAAGGAGCCCAGCACGGATCTGAAAAAGCGAATCACTGACTTGAACAAGTCAGGAAAGTCACTTGGTGCCATTTCAAAGCAGCTACGAAGGGACCTGTAACCAGATATTACCATTGCTGTATGTATATTTATGACCCAGCAGATTTGCCCACATTTTCATAATAAATTCATAAAAGAACCATGCTTCATGATTTTTTTTTTTTGACAAAGAAGTATGTGCTCCAATCACTATCACAGAAACATAAGAATCGTAAAACTGATTGGAAACTCAAGACTGCCATGACACACACATGTTCTTTACATGTCTATGGAAACCTTTGGCCACACCTGTACATATCATCCCTAGACATGATGAATACTCATTTTAATCTCCATCACCTTAAAGGTACTCAAGTAAATCTTAAACACTTAATACTTTTCCAAGCTGTAGATTAGATCTAAATTTACAACTCACTGCTGCGTCAATAAATGTCCAATGTTCATTATATGATAAACAAAACTACAGTTATCGTATACTTTTAAATATATACACTCATTGAGATAAGGTAGTATGGCAGACAACTTGCATATTAAACTCAGGTCCTGTCAAAAACGCACAAAATACATACACGTTCAGTGATGGAGATAGATAGAGAGAGATGGGTGTCCATTAGCTGTATACGCAAACATATATGTCATAAAACCAAAGTGTACACATTGTGTTGTTAAAAAGGCAAAATCCTCTACTCACATCAGGAGAGAAACATCTTCGTTTGATCATCGTTCAGCAAATACGCAACCTAAAAGTTTATACACACACACGCAGTACACTGTACATCCAAAATACAACAAATGCATAGATAGGTGAACATAAATGTTCAAAACGTAACATCGCAGTGGCTGAATGGTGCATTAAAATGACGACAATGAAGTAATGATGTGACCACAAACCCCGTTCAGATCTCAGTCCTGTGGTAAATACTGCAGTTGTCCAATACTTGATAGCTGCGTTCAGTGAAAGCTACTCAGCCATCATTTTCCTTCATATTTGGGATTGACCACAGTCGTGACGGCACTTTTGTAGATGGGATTTTCACCCTGAAAGACAAAAATGGTAACAGTTAAACCGCCGCCGTATCCGCAGGTCATCTAGCGAGTACAGTGCACGTTGATTAGTCTGAAACTGCTGCACAAAAACGCAAACCACACAGGAAATAACGGGTTTCACTGCATCCTGTGGAGTGACTGATCATCGCAGATACGGAACATGCTTTGGTACTAACATAACTAATATCGGGGGGGAAAATCTGGGCCTCATATTTACTGAGACAACATACTCACCAGATAAGGTGTTTCTATTTGTAGCCATTATTATTATACAGTACGTCACGGCACACACATGCAGCTTTTCATCAAACTCATCCTGTCAATCCATTTGTCTACTTCATTCAGCGTAGTTGCCGTTATTAACATAGTGAAACACACAAGTTTGAAAGCAGGAAGTGGAACACATAAAAGAACCCATGCGGGAAAGTCAAGCGGAAAGGAAGAGAAATACAAACTTAAAGGGAAGCAGCTCTACGTCCATAGTTTGGGTTCTGGAATTCATTGATAGGACTCTTGTATATAGGGTTGTCTTGCTATAGATAGGAAATGAGGAACAAGTTTGAGAATAGAAGCGAATGAAGACAACAGCATAGAAAGCATGATGAAGGAAAAGCTTAAATAGAGAAACAGGAAGGAAACAGGATGGAAACAGGAAGGATGATCGCCCAGATTCTGTGACAACATAAGATTTAAGTTTGATAATGATTTAAATTCATTAATTATGCACAATTACTCCCTTACATTACTTATCTGATAGCCCTATCTCTTTAAATCAGACTAAAAATAGATAATAAAAGTTTCTCATTGTTCATTCATAATTATAGGATTTGTGGTCCGCCATGCCTCAAGTATTAACAAAGACTCTACAGAGAGGAGTGGAGTGTTAAACCGAATGGAATGTCTGCATCATCTAACATCTTTACTCTGTGGGTATAATTAAGGCTCACCACTAGATGGAGCCAAACTACTGTGCGTAAAAGTGACTGCAGACTCTGGCCTTTGGTTCGTATTGATGTTGGCTGGTGATTCTATAGAGAGGAGGACGTAGGGAGGGGAGGAGCTGTGGCCACTCCCTGGAAAAAGCGTCAGCTATGCTCGGGGTGCATAACATTCCCAAAAATGTCCACACAGTCGGCCACAATTTTCCCTTTTGTTTTGAGCGCAACGCAAAAGCAACACTTTTAAATCTGGCTGTGCAGCTGTAAAACTGCCTAGGAGGGGAGTGAGGCAATAAGTCACGGCCGTTATCCACGGGCCTGCAACTCTCATCTGCTGATCTTCAGTCCTGGACCTAAGGCCTAGCTATGTGCAGACCTGTCAAACAGCACCTGTTTTCCACATCTCCAATCACCAACAAAACAACTCTTCCACAGCCAAAATATAAACTATTTACCCCTCTCATCTTTCAAAGGGCTCCTTCATACTTCCACACACTCACCGTGTCCCATTTGGCGTTCATCTTCTCTTTCTCGAACTTGGCGAATTCTCGTCTGTCGTGGATGATCATCAGCAGTTTCCAGATGAGCAGGAGGGCCAAGCCAATGAGGACGATGCCGGCGACCACGCCTGCCACGATGGGAATGATGTCAGGGCCAGCGGGGCACTCTGAAACACGAGAGAGCAGCAGTGTTTAATAACAGAGTGCAAAAATAACACGACTTGGGGCAAAACATAACATCACACAACCGTACGTGAATAAACAAATGACGCACTTTGACAATCAATCTATTCACCACAGCGCCTGTCATTTATTTTGCCTTCCCACATCCAGGTCACAGCCCCCCCCCACAGAGCGTGGCTTGTCCCCGGGCTTACCCAGCGTGTCCACCACGTGGACTTCCTTTTCTGTGTTGTTGTTGACGGCGTACGTGTAGTAGAACCAGCAGTCGTTGGCGTCCCTCTCCTTACAGTGCATCACGGGGTAGGACGGCTCATTGGGCTGGGGCAGCTTGTCCCTGTCCTTCACTTTAATCAGGTGGAAGTAGCTACAGTCTTGTTCGCACGTGTCCTTCTTCTCGCCGGTGCCAAACGCCCGACACTGGACGCATTCTCTGAAAGGGAACGGAGCGTCGCTGTGAGTGATCAGCCACTGGATTTACTCTGATCTCGGATTACATGCCTCAGTGAAATGCTGCATTTATCTTGAAATATTGTGTTTGGCTCCTCATCTTTGGCCTCTGGTGGATGCTGATAATTTTTATTTGATTCCTTCTATTGTCTAAAAATACACACGGACTGGATCAGCCTACTGAAGTCATCTTTAGACTGCAGTTTTCAGTCAGGGGTCTTTGTAGTATTTGCACATGGTTTCCTCTTTGTGATGGCAGTATTATCAGCTCTACACACACGATAATAAGATAAGACTTTACTGATCCCCGGGGAAACATTAAGGCATTACAGCAGCATAGACGATGGACCAAATAAAGAAGAAAACCTAGTAGTAATAAACGTGCAAAATATAACATGTATAAAGTAAAAATATTACAGCTGTAGGAATCGTGCGATGTTCTTCAGATATTGGGCGTTAAGGAATTCCCCATGGAATATCATCTTCATAGTAATCTTATGTAAAGTCATTTGCACAAACTAAACTACAGTAAAATCCTCCATAGACACTGAAACCAACATATTTTGAGCTAAATCCTCACATAAAAGAACCTCTTCCATGTGTACAATGATTTCATCACTGGTCTCTGTTCATCACATACATAAGAAGTCGTCCATAAGTGTTTTTCGTCGTTAATCTCTCTACTATGCATTTCAATTGAACATCCGTTGGTTGATTTTTTTAGGATTCATCTTCTATTCTATTTGATTGCATTAAAAAGCACAAAGTCAAAATGATAATATGACGCTGCATCGATCAAAAAGTTGACCTGCATTGGTCTTACTTGTGTTCAGCGCAGACGCCCGGACAGGTGGGGCACGTTTCACACGTGGGGCCCTGGAACTTGAGGTCCGTACACTTACAGGTGCCACATTCGCATTTCCCCCTGCCGTTACAGATCTGCTTGTTGCCGGCCAAACACGTGCTGGTGTCCAGTGAGCAGTCACAGGCGCTGCCAGTCCACATGGGCTCACAGATACACACCCTGCAGTCACAGCGTCCATGTCCTGGGAGAGAGAGAGAGAGAGAGGAGAGTGAGCAAAAGAACCGTTTAATGTTGCCTCTTCACGCCTAAAATCCAGGCAGAACACCCAAACATCGTGTTATTTGTTGATCATCTATAATCACCTCCACACAGCTTGTTTCCCGCGCGGTCGCAGTTGAAGTTGTCGCACTCACAGTATTGGCCGCTGTACCTCTCCTCAGGATTGTCTCTCTTCTTACACTCACACGTGCCGCAGATGCAATCTCCGTTGTTGCTGCAGATGTCTGTGCCGTTGTCTTTGCGGCAGGTGCGGTCCATGTCCTCTGTGGCCACGTCGTTGCTGCTGCATTCACACCGTCGGCCCACTCGGCCTTCGTTACACCTGAGAAGAAGGGAAGGGAAAGGAAAGATGGACGTCACCTTGGCAATTTCAACTCAGTTACAAGCTTATCTGCTACTTAAAACTAAATTTGTTACCGATTTTTCCTTTTTCATCATAGCCAAAATTTTAAATGATCTCGTCCCATTGGCAAAATATCTCATTTATTTTAAGAGAAATAACATTTTGAGTTAGCAGATGGACAGTTTAATGGGAAAAAGGGAACTTACTTGCAGGCTCCACATTCGTATGTCCCGTTTCCAAAGTGGCAGTGGGCGCTGTTCTTGACGCCGTCCTTGTGACAATCACACTCACAGATGAAGTTGAGTGTGATCTCCACCTCCTCTGTAAATCCGAGGGGTTTGATCTTAATGGTTTCAGGCTTGCCCTGCTTTGGACAGCCCTTCGAAGTCACGCTGATGGTGAAAGTAACCTAGGAAGGATAGAGTCAGCAAACCCGGCTTAGAGGCCTGAAACACTAGAAGAGCATGAGAAGTGAGAGTGATGTTTTTACAACGCCCACCTCATCTCCAATAGAGATATTGGAACACTTCCGGCCGTTTTCGCCCTCGCTGACGATTCCGTTCTTACAACGGGACGTGTAAGCGATGGTCACCCCTTCTGGGAGCTTGCTGTTCTCCAGAATGACCTCGGATGAGAGCGACTGCCAGAAACGGAGAGATAACAACAAGACTGTTATTATATCCTCTACTGGAATTCCATGTGGTAGCTGTATTTTGACAGTGTACAATACACAAAGGCTTAGCTGAGCCCTGAATGAGGATACATGTTTGGAAATGGCTCTGAAAGCTGAAATCCTTTACTGTGGTTCCTGTGCGTAAACAGTAACTTAATCACAGTTTTTTTACAATCGTGTTTGAAGTTGGTTGCACCGTGTACTTACATTGTAAGCATCAATAATAAGGTTGATTACGTTGCTTGAGTTGGCAGACAGCGTGCCTACTGCAGACTTGGGTATCAAGTTTTTCAACTCCTGAAGAGAGAGGAAAGTTTAGTGTAAACTTGTGTCAATCTAATCATCTCAGGAATCTCAGCGAGCCCCAGCTCACCTCAAGAATGCCTCTCTCTGACCCTTTCAACTGTTGTTCCATCTGGAGCAAATAGATTCATCGCATCAAAGCAGCGGAGCCCCTAATTGCACTGTTGTACTGTAGCTATTTTAATCTGAGCATTCCAAATTTTGATGAATCCAATATTGATTTAGAGCTCCACTTCCTGAGATCATTATTGTCTGGACGCGCACAGATGCCAGCGTGTGAAAACAATGAAAAATTAGACTCAGATGGAGCTGAAAGGAACTGGGAAGCAGCGGACTGGCAGATGGAACCGGTCAGATTCAAGACAATGAAACCATTAACGGTGAGCAGACGACGAGTCTAGGTTTGACGTTGTCTATGATTTCAAAGTAGACAGACAAAGTGCACGCAGAGGGACTGAGAGGGATTATTGTCAGGTATACATGCTGGATTACAGCAGCAATAATTCATGGGAAAAATGTAATCTGAACACCATCATTTGTTGAGAAGAATTCACTTAGAAAGTTTAATAAAAATATCTACACACCAGGTTTGTTTAATTAAGATGGTTGCTCTAGAAACACTATTTTCTACAACATGATCTGTCCCACTTTGATTGAGATCGATTCATTCTTTTTTTGTGCTTTTCCATTGATGAGACTCAAAGAATTTAAATAGAAAAAAATGAAGACAGTCAAGAGAACAATCCATTAATTTCTCGAAACTCTATTCTAACATATGTGTATATGCATAAATACACAACACTCTTATCAGCATTTTGAGATTATGGAAATAAGCATTGGTGGAATAAATAAGTGTTACAAGCGTTGATTTTATAGTTGGTGAAGGTGAAAATTTCCACCACAGCTCCTTGTGCCAAGGCCTTACAAAACCCCTAAGGTCCTCTTGACTAATTAGCAAAGAAGTAAAAAGAGGAAAGTCGAGTCAGAGCGTGAGAGGGAGAGTGGGAACCAACTTGGTAAACAGGCTGGAACTCCTCCGTGACCGCAAAGATAGTTTGAATGTTGTTGTCGCTCAGCTTCTGAACCAGGTGAGCAATAGAGGGATAGTCCTAAAGAAGATGATGGAGAACAGGAAGAGTCAGAGAAATAAACCTTAAAATCCTTTCCACCTTTCACAAACCGGTCAAGCAACGTCGAAATGATTACATAGTAATGGCTCATGGTGTAGATGTTGTTTTCCAGGTGACATTTTCCATCGTTAGGCAGTACGATGCCGCCAAGTTTGCCGTCTCCAGCAAAGTGAAAGCCGGCGTCGGTGGAGAAGACCAAGAGCCGGGTCACATTCCTCCAGCCAATTTGCTCCTGAGACATGAGAAAAAGATGCTTAAACATAAAAAATAAACACCAGCTTGTCCACATCAAGCTCTATAAATGCTTCTGCATATGAGCGGCTCAGAATGTGATTGTCGTTGCATCCAAAAATCACCTTGTAAACACCCAAGGCACATAAAATTCATTCTTACACATCATCACATGAAGCCGTTTATGACTGCTGTATCGCTGCAAACTATTTCCGTAATTGTGGGAACCGTACCTCAAATTGAGAACCCGAGTGTTAATTTCTGAGAGTGAATCACTGCAGGCTTACCCCACACACAGCCACTTGCATGATGGCGTCAAAGCCCCCCTCCGGAGAGTCCAAATTTCCAGAGATGTGCTGCTGGCCCACCAGGGTGTTGAACTTCTTGCCGTCGCTGGTCAGCTTCAGGACGTTCTTGTAGCTGAACGGGCTGGTGCAGTTCTGATCACCCGTACATGGGTTTAACAGCTTAGCCGGGGTGGTGCTGATGTACGGCATCACTGTTTTCTCCACAAAGGAGCCGAATCCTTTCAACAAGCAAAAGATGTTGGATTCAACATCAGATCTTACATTGCTTAAGAAAATTATGAAGGTGAGATATGAAATGAAATTCTAACTCACCTATCCTAAAGTCAGAGGTGATCTTTGACATCTCCAGCATCAGGCTGGTTCCCAGGTTCTTCACGTTCTCCAGATCATCCTTCATGGAGTAGGACAGGTCCATCAAGTAGTACAGGTCAATGGGGTAATCCTCTGCTCGCTTAAACTTTAGGTCGAAATCCTGGGGTTCACCTACAGTGCAGGCAGACCATACTCAAAAACATACACACACCTACACCAAACTCAAGACACAATTTTACCGTAGACCATCGTAACAACTAAACAACTAAAAATAGATCCTCACCAGATCGGAGAGTGAGACTGAGTTTCTGCGGCTGGATCTGGGTGATGTCCTCTGGCCTCAACTTCTCTGCTCCCTTACGACGATTGGTCACCATTTTGTTCTTGAGAATCCTCTGACCTCCACGTGGGTTCTCAATCATGGTCTCTGCACATCCCCTCTTCGTCAGAGACTGCAGTTCATCACAGCGAGTTGACACTGTCTCACCCTGTTTCAGGAAGTCCTGGCAGGAAGACAGAATTAAGTTGGACGTTCATGTTTTCATTTAGGGCTTTAATTTTGAAACAATAAGAACGCTTTAGCCTCCTTGGCTGTTCTGATTGGCTCACATGAAACAAACAGATGTGTCTAACCAGGAGTGTAAATTCAAATGTGCGACATGTTGATGTGAACATGTTATGGTAGCAGAGAAATCGTAAAAAAAAAACAACTTAACAGGCCTTCACAATATTGAAGAAAATTACATTTAAATTCATTCTTTCATACTTTGTGTTTACAAGGCTGGGCTTATAGTCTGTATTAGCTGGTAGCTAACGGACAGACAGATGGTTAATGGTGGCTAACTTGGTTAACTAGTGGTCCACTTAAGAGTCTATGGAGTCTGTCTCTGTCTGAGGGAAGGATCATGTAGCAGCATCTTGTGTGAAATGGGCACAGCAGCAATGCACATACAACAAATTGGTTGAAGACAGAGGACCTGGACTATCTCAGGCCTTTGTGATGAGACACAAAATGTGATGCTGATGCTGACATTACACATCCATTCAGGTCCATCCAACATTAGCAATTGACAGTGTTTAACATAGTCTACAATAACAAAAAGCATTACACTGTAAGTCCCCTTAAACCAGTGGTGTCCAAACTTTTTTATGAGGTCCACATACAGAAAAATATACGAAGGGCTGGGCCACAGAGGTGAGGCGATATACCTCTCCTCTAGTGTATTAAAGTTAGGAAAATCAATAAAATGTATGTAAATTATGCTTGATAATTGAAAATGCTTAAAGAAAAAAGCAGCCTACATCACAGCTTTCCATTAATGGGTTTTCATTTATTTTGTTAAAAAAATGGTTGGCAGCACATTCTCAAAACAGCAGCTTCAAATTATTTGTCAGTCAGGATGGTGATCCCCCTTCACAGCCCTTGCTCAAGGGGGACAAATAAGTGGAAAAGGGGATGGGTATATTTAAAGATTGTGATTCAGATAAGTTATTGAGTTTGTTAACACGTCAACTAACGTTTGTTAATTGATATGTATCAACTTTAAATGACTGAATTTGTTCAGTAATTGGGCTAATGAAAACATGAATAGTGTGTAATATATTTTAAGCTTGTCCCATTCAAGTCCCGTCTTTTCAAATGCATCTGACACAGCATCAAAAATGTCCTTACCAGTTGTTGAACTCCTAAGATCCAGCAGCTCCTCCGTAATGCAAAAGTTATCGTTAACTCCCCGCAAAAAAAAAATAACAGCTGTGCGGTATCTGTGCTTTCATCACATGCAATCGAGTAAAAATCAGAAGCACAAGATTTATCTGACACTTGGTGGTTTAAGTTAGCTGAAAAGTCTTCGATTCGCCCCATAACTGTTTCTGGACATGCTAACTTTGTAACCGTTTCCAGACATGCTAACTTCTTAACCGTTTCTGGACATGGTAACTTCGTAACCGTTTCTGGACATGGTAACTTCGTAACCGTTTCTGGACATGCTAACGTCGTTGAATTCCTGTATTTTCTCGGGTTCCCTTATTCTCTCCCTTAGAGTGGCACTGTTTTATGGAGTCACCATCAGAGAAAGGTTTCCCGTGTCGAGCAAGAAGTTTAGCTAGTTCAAAACTGGCTATTGTAGCATTTTCTTGTGTTTTGTTAGCACGAGAAAAGTACAGTTTTTGAGCTAGCAGGCTGACTGCTAACTTAACTTTCTGTTCTCGCTGACACCAGTGTTGGACGTGTAGGTCCGATGTTTGCTTTCATAGTGTCGTCGTGCATTGTAGTCTTTCATAACTGCGACAGTTTCATTGCAAATCAAAAAGACACACTTCCCCTTGACTTCTATAAAGAAATATTCATTTTTCCACCGTGTCTGAAATTTTCTGCACCCACTTGCTAGATTGAGTTTCTGCCATTTTTGGTCACCTTTAGGAAAAATTTTCTTCGATTGCTCCTTATTTGTGTAGAAGCTGCTTTGTTTAAGACAGTAGCTCCACCTAGTGGTAAAACTAAGAAATACAATACCGTCAAGCGCAAGTTTCATGTGTAGGCCATATTCCACAGTTGGCCCACAGGCCGTGGTTTGGACACCCCTGCCTTAAACCATCGGTAACATCAATGGCATTCGCTTTATGCATCAACTAATAGCATCACGATACACTTCCTGAATATACTTTAAGAGAGTACTTAAATGGACATACTGGATCTGTGCACCAGCCACATTTGGCTCCAGCCTGGATACACTCCCCGCAGAACTTGGCATTGGCATTAATGCACTCGTTCCCCTCTGGAAGGAAAACAAAGAGAGAAAAGGAGGCGCATAGTCACAGAGAAAGCACTGGTACAGAGTAAGCAGCCACATTAAGCTCCCCGTGTTGAAAGTCAGCTCATCTGGAATACTGGAATGCTGGCCGGTAACTGGAGACAGAATATTCCATCTGTTCCATTACGCAGCTCCCATTATGCTCCGTAATACCGAGGCGGAGCTCAGATTGTGCTTACTGACGTCTCTCTGGGGACGGCGGTCGTCATCGTTCTCGTATGTTTGTGGCGCAAGCCAACGCTAATAAAAATGACATCAGGCTCGATCCGTGGGGAGAATATTAATGTCATTTTTGTTGCTTTGTAAACTGTGTGTGTGTGAGAGTTCTGACGGGGAGAGGCTTACCTTTCTGAGCACTGCTGTAACAAAAGACTCCTAACAACGAAGATATCAAGAGCAGCTTCAGGTCCATCTGAAGAAAAAAAGACAACAGAAAACAAAGAGACAATTAACCACATTGCGCCACATGTCTTTCTTCACAAATGATGCCGTGATTGAATATCTTTCCTCTTAGCAGCTGTTTGGCTGGTCTGGTTATAAATGCAGGTAATACACTTAAATCGATTGGTAGATGCTTTGCTATTCTCAGACAGACATATACACGTGGTCTCCTCTCTCCCTCCCTCCAAACCCTTTTACTGTAAATATCCCTGGCGGCCGGAGTTGAGCCTTTTTTTGTCGTGTGTATTGATCCCTTGTCTGTCTGCAGGCCCTGAGGTCGGCCATATCTATGCATCATCCTCCACCCTTAATGTAAACCTCATTACTTACTAATGACAGTGGGGACTGCAGCACTCCTCCCGGCCTTAAATGGCCTATTTGTGAGCAGAGACACCGGGACGGCTACCTTGAGTTTGAAAATCATTCGCTGTCCATGCGAACAAGCCAAGGACAAAGCTAACGAAATCTCACTCTGCTTTACTAAGATGTTTACATCTAAATAAATCAATTTACAACCACATAATCTGTGTGTTATAGGCTAGTAAACATACTTCCATTTGCACACATTCATCATGTATATACAGTATATATGCCTAAATCACAGTGTAATTTAAGTTTTAAGCTGCAAGTAAAATAACGGACTGCTGTGAATATGCACAGATATGGACATCTCGTGAACACACACACACACCAAGTGTTGGAGGACATCAGTAAACTGCCATTGGGACGCAGCCTGTCCCACAGGGAGTACTGTACATTCCCTCTGTCCCGAGTAGGGAGAGGCGTCCTTTGATGATAAGCTTCCCGACAGGCTGGAAATGCGTCAGCCTTCAGATGTGCCTGGACATCATCGCTCGCAACGAGGGAGAGGCAGCAGCAAGCCATCATGGGGAGATTTGGAGAATCAACGGGGCTGTAAAATATCCAGACGGCGTGCAGAAGATTTCACCGCTCTCTCAGCTAATCGGTTTCATTCCAATCTAAACTAACAAAGCATTTTGGGCACATACACCCCTCACACCAGCCCTGGCCAACAGATAACAGTAGGGATCCTCCCTCCTCGGCCTATTGGTAGAGTCTGACTCTTGTCCTGATGGGCTCTTGTGTTATCTTTCCCATGGAGCCCATAGAGACGCTGAGAGATGTTTTCATTCATTTGTGGCCTCCAGCTTTTGGCAGGGACGATGCTACAATGATGGAGATGAGTTTGAAATGCAACAGACACAAAGTGAAGGCAAACAACTCCATCCAAAGCTTTTAGTCCGGTATCCTTGGAAATAATCATCCACTTTATCTCTGTTATGGACCAGGTCCGTACATGCTTGTTGTCCCCTGGTCCCTACACGTCAAACACCATTCACACACTTATGATTGAAAAATGATGTCCTGACCGTTTGTGAATAGAACTCTGCGTTATTAACCCCTACACCATGTTCTCACTCTTTGATGGTGTCCTTCAAAGTCTGCTTTAAAATCCTTTCAACGACTAAGAGTATAGAGAGGTACCACTTTACGACATCAGGGGGAGATAGTGACGATGTCAAACTGTGTTTATGGGCAAAGGTCACGAGGAGGACACTCTTAAAGTATGTGTGACTGATTCCTTTTCCAGAAGTGTGCTTGGCTTTCCAAAATGCTCTGGGAGTGGCGTCAATCATGTGTCTTGTTTTGTTTTTGAAGCTGTTTCTGTGCCAGGCTATGTCATCCCAATGAGCTGACATATGGATGGACGTACAACTCTGTCTCCACCAGAGGTTGTTACATAGATCGTTTATTTGGACGGCCACTAACCTCGTATAATTTTGGCTAACCGAGGGGTAAATATACCTTCTCTCATGTGCTTTGGTGAAATCCAATTGTGGAGTAAAGAGTATATTTAGCGTGGAACATTGTTTGAAGAAACTGAGCTAATTCGACAATATTGAATGGGCTGAAATTAAAAGAACTTAAATAGCACAAGATGCAGGTTTGGAGCTAAGTTCTAGTTAGTACGCGAAGGCTGACACACATGCATAAAGTCCTGCCACCTTAAATGGAAATGGAAAAGTAGCTATTATGTCTGAAAAATGTTTTGGTTAAGTTTTTGATGTTGCACTGAGACACTCACAGTCAAACAAAACAACTTTCCAACCACTGGATACTTTTAGTCATTACTTAAGAGACTTTCTCCAGCAGTATCTCTACCAATGTAAAGTTGACTTTCAAAGCTGCCCCATCTGCCTTCCGATTCATTTCCTCCCTGACCATAAATCACCCACCCATGGGAGTCGTTTTCAGGAGAATCCCCACGGTAGCTAATGTCTGCTGCAGTGGATAATAAAGCATGTGGTTCAAATTATAGCAAGACTGACAGCGTTATAGCCACACCTCAACTTAAAGATACAAACACACTCACACACACACACACACACACACACACACACACACAACAGGGCACCAAAAATGTGCTTTTCTTAACTGTGCCAGACCAATGGCTGCTGCTGGCTATTCATAGGGACAACATTAAAAGACTGCCTTCCCTTCACACTGAGCTAAACCAAGCTCTGACGTTCGCCCTGCGCAGTGTTGAGTGATGCATTCCTCAGCACTGTGTGTGTGAGTGTGTGTGTTTGAGTCAGGGTTGGGTTTATACAGACACAGAGAGGCAGACGGCCTGTCTACAGCACCCAGATTAGAAAGAAAACTGCTGGCTTCAATGTGTGTATGGAAGCGACACAGGGAGAGAGAGAGAGAGAGCGAATCAAAGGTGTGACACCTACAGTAAATACGGTAAACTGATGATCTACTCCACGAACGTATGTGGAACAGTTCTAGACTTTATAAGAGTTTCGGCTGCAGAGAATCAAACACGATCTACGCCTAGAAAACACTGGTGAGGTGACAAGTTAGAAAAACAAGCATGGTGTCTTCTGTCCCGCAGCAGCTGCAGAATGGAATGCGCTGAAAACCACAGTAAAATATAGGACAGAGGACGGGGAGCGGGACAGGAAATGGCGAGCGGGAGGCGATGATGGTGCCTTCAAATACTATCAAACACTCAGGGCTACATTTAGACGATCTACGGCCCATGGTCTGGCACCTTTTGGGGCGTGTTCAAGTCCAATTTGTTATTCAGATGGAATGTAATCTCAAAGGTGCAAAGAGGGAGTATTCAGGCTGCTATTAAATCATGGCCGTGTTTTGGGCTGAACCAATCAGAGTCACCTGCTAGAGTCATGTGCGCTTAAACGTGGTTCATCGCTGTGTAGATGGCGATTACAGGAGCCACTCTCAGCCACCTCAGGAACAGCAGATTTTAGTGGACATTTTATGAGACACTTCTGTAGACAAAACCTACAGAAGACCACAAATGTAAAGTTCAAAATCCACAAACGTGTCACATCCTCAAAAACACGGAGCGATTCACACAGATAAACAGGGGGGGGCTATTTTAATTTCATATCGTATCATCTTCACACCAAAGCTCTCGGAGGCGAAGCAGGCGCGGGCAGAGGTGACGGCGAGCGTTTCCTCGTCTCCTGGCACCGCCAAGCAGTGCAATGATGTCAGGAGTAAAACAGAAGCTCATCGTACATATGCACTCTTTAAATAGCAGAGACGCACGACGCAATACTAGACTTGCGCTTAGGCGTGGTTTGAGTTGGCCTAAAGCGCAAACACGATAGCGACATGCCAACAATTTGCCTCACCGCTACTCATTTTAAGACCAATACACCCGTGGACGCACGACTGGGTGTAAACTTGTGTATTTGCTAATGACACACTGTGGGTATCCATAAGACCGTGCATCGCTTTGTGCAAGATATGGGGGATGGAAATTTGAAACTTAGAAATGGTTTAGGTCACTAAGACAACATGGACCCAAAATGAATCTTATCATGGTTGTTCACTTAAAAACCATCATCCTTCACTACACGGCACACACAACATGAAACACTCTTTCCTTTGATCCTCCTGCCCGCAATCTCTACATTCTGCCTCAAATATGGAGACCAATCAACGATTTATGCGATGTTTTATGGGCCTTTTTTTCTTCCATTTACTGCTTTGTCCGCTGTGATAGCCAAAAGAGATAAGGTCCATAAAAACGCTCACAGGAAGCCTGACTCGCACACAGGGGCCAGTATCTTGATCAGCAGGAGCAGTGAGACAGTCTGCTTCCGGCGACACAAGGGGAGCGGCAACCAAACCAAAAAGATGGATAAATATACAAGCTGCACATTAAATGATTTCAGAAATTTCCGATTTGTTTCTCACAAATTTGTCATTTTTTTTTCCTCCAAAATTGGCCGCTCCCCTGAGCTGCATTAAAACAAACCTTTTACAGCCTTTTTCAATGTTTTTTTCTGAGTAAAAATGAATGTATTCTCCGAGAAAGTCGAGTTTCTGTAACTAGGCTACAAGTACAATATTGGCAGGAAAACACACCATTGATCACTGAATACCACCATGAGTTACACACTGTTAGTTTGACTTACCGGGTGTGAAAAGTGCTTTACCTGACCTCAGAAGCAAACTTTCATAAACAGCTTTAATAGTTTGGATAAACGTCTTGAGAGACAGACGTGAATTACGGTGCTGATGTCAGGCAGGGATGGATGGAGACTATTAAGAGATTTTGGCGAAATAGCCACATTTCTCTAAAGTATTTGACCACGCAAAAGGGCGAAACGAAAACTAAGGCCGAGCAGCGCTGGACGGTTTGAGTCCCTGCGGAGAGGTTCATTTAGAACAGACAATAACACACTCCCACACCTTTCCGACTAACTGCAGCCAAATCTTTCATCGGCCTTTAGGAGAAGGTGATGAGTGACTAAAATGGGATACAGCTCTCGGGCAATGCTATGGGACCGGGATAGTGAACGGGGACCAGGAGGATCTCTTTGGGGAAATGGGAGCCACTATGACAAACTGGCTGAGATGCTCCTTCAGATTAACATGTGTGTGTTAGAGTAATAAGAGGGTCAGATTGGGTCTGTGTCTGCTCAGGAGTTCCTTGAAAAAGACTTAAACAAAGGTGAAATTAGGAGAAAAGTTTGCAAAATGTAAACCAATGCCAATCACTCAATGCAAAAGGGGCCCAAAATTTCCACAGTGCAGCTTTACAAAGTGATCTGATGGATCCCTAATTTAATATCTCATATTTTCCTTGAAACTGACCTAGATTTACCGGAATTTGACTGACAAATTTAGTAAATACAGACAGGCAGAGTGGTGGAGGGAAGGAGAGAGAGAGAGAGTCTGACAGGGTAGAAATAAAGAACAGACAGCGGCCGGGAGTGACAGTGCTCTTTCTAAAAGAAAGTCCGGCGCTGGGCTTCCCTTACTTCCTGTGAATAACTGACCCACTGCACTGAAAGTGAGGAATGCTAAAGAAGGAAAAACAGGAAAGGGCAGCGCACCGTTCCCTGCTTGGAGGGGAGAGGGGCAGTCTCAAGGATCTATGGAATCGGACCGTTACTCAAGTCTGTCACCTCTTCTTGATGTGGCTTTTCAAGACGTTTGAATGAAAGGTGAACACAGCTGTGCAGCAGGATGTACAATAAATGGAAAAAAGTTCACTTTGGTGGAGCTAATCTTTTGTAAATACAGTATTTTTGCTCCGTACTCCCATCCTCCCTTGCTTCAGCCCCCTCTCCTGCCTCCCCTTTACCACCCACACAATCGCTTAGTTCACTC
>OMNV01013320.1:4526-16780 GCA_900303265.1 Brotula barbata
TGGGAAAAAAAAAAAAAAAGAAGCATTCTGTCTGATTGCGGATATGCTAACATCCCTCTTTTTTTCTCTCCCTTTGACCTCCCCACCTCTGCCATTTCCAGCCCGCATAGGCAAGATGAAGAGGAGGAAGCCTGAGGAGGGGGGCCAGGTATGTCCGCTGTGCAGTGCCCCCTTGGCTGGGAGCGAGGAGGAGATGAGTAGACATGTGGAACAATGCCTGATCCAGGTAGTACAATCTGGGCCCAGACCCCGCCTACTGCCGGCCGGACAGCCTATCAGCCTTTCTCTTCCTGTAGATGCTGACCAGTCACCTCTTTACTTCGTCTTGTCGCCTGTTCACCTTCCTTCAGATACCAACCAGTAGTAACTAGTTCCCATAGATATCAATGGAGTGTGTTTGTACTTTCTGGAAATAGCGGCAATGCATCCATGTCATATGGGACACACATTTGTTGACTCGACCGTGTAAAACAAAAACTCAAAACTCAAATTGAAGCACGCAAATGCAGAGATGAACGCTTTTGGGACAAACTGAGCAGTTCAAAGGGGACATATTCTGCTTTTTTGTTCATCTTTACTCAAATACTATAAAGATGAAGACAGACTCATAGACTTGTCCTCAAGTGTCCTGTCCTGATTGTCCTCGGTCCGTTTGGCCAACATCTGTCTCACAGTGTGAGCGCTGCCAGCTCAGACTGCCAGCCAATCAGGACCAAGCTGGATTTTAGTTAGGTGGCCTTACAGAGACAGTCCTTAATGCATTTATTTTACACAGAAGGCCAAGTGAAGTGGATCAGTCAGTACATTTACATTTGTCCTTATTGTGATTAAAGGCAAAAATGAGATTACAGCAGGAGTCTGCAGTTGGAGGACGTGTTGTGTAATCCCAGTATGGGGCGAGTCCTTACACCATTACATCAAAGAAATGCAAATTCAGGTGGTTTACTCAGATTTGCAAATGTTAACGTGACAGTGAACTTAATTTCCATGCGTGCTAATTTAAAAGGTTTTCATTTGTATTCAAGTAAAAGTAAATCTGTGAGATGTCCCCCTTTTATAATCTCATTTAATTTATCAGTTTAGTTGGGACAGAAGACGTGTTTCTTCTCTCATTTTATATCAAATCTATATATCTGCATACTACATACATACATTGTGATTGATCCCATATGACGTTGTTGCATCCTAGCCAGTAGCATGCCAGTTCCGGTATCTGCTGACCACACGGTGCAGATCGTGTCAGTAGTTCCAGTCCCGCTTTGCTTCTTGTAGCCGGAGTCCAAATAGAAATGTTTGGTCGGTTACAGAGCCTCATTAGCATCTGTCAGCCTACATCGGGTTTTCAGCTTCCTGTAGATGTTTACCCATCAGCCTCTTCTTATGTAGACACATGACCACTAATCACCACACTGTCCCATCTCACTGACCGATCTAATTGACACTAGCTGTAGACACTAACACCCTCTGTTCTACCAGTGCACTCTAGTTGTTCCAGTACTGTGCTGTACCGTGACGAGCTGTGTTTTCAGGTCCAAAGAGTGGCTGCTCTCAGTCTGGCTGCATGAATATAAATAAATTGACCTCTACAACGTGATTTAGGTCATGATTTGGCTTTGTGGACATTTGGGACACAGTCACAGTTTGGTCACTGATGGCAGCTGCTCACGGTGTGGTACAGCACAGGGAAAATAACAATACACTGAGAGTACAATCTGTCTTTTATTGCCAAATATCACTGTTGTAGTCTTGTATTTTTATGAACTTAATGGCCATCCAGTATAAACGTTTAGAGTTTGTGTTTTTGCTTGAAGTAACATGTGCCCCTGTCTGTGTGTAGCGCGAGGGTGCCTTAGGCGATGACGATTTAGCAGACATGGATGCTGAGAACGGCCGGGGCTTTGAGGAGTACGAGTGGGCGGGACAGAAGAGGATCAGAGCCACGGCTTTACTCGAAGGAGGATTCAGAGGTACATACACACACACACAAGTTCTGTTTTTGAAGTGTGCTTGAGTTACTACACACCACCAGTTACTATCAAGAGAAGAGCTGTGGATTGAAAAAAGTCCAGGCAGGTTGAACGATGCTTTTTTTTTTTTTTTATAACGCATCTACTTTGAAAACTCTGCCATCTGTTGTCTTAATGTTGTCCAGATGCAACAATACTGCATTTTACAAGAAACTCTCCATTTGTTGTCATATATCATATGATTTTACAATGGATTCTCCCATAAAATGTTAGATCACTTCAGACTGACATTGATTTTTTGTCTTATTTATACAATAATAGTTTTATGGTCTATCATGCAGCACTTAGACATGGTGTATATTTGCAGAGATCAATACAGAAATTACTTTTGGCATGTTTTTGTATGAAGTGGCAGTGATGTTTTGGTTACGGACGTGAGGAAAGCGTCAGGGACATTCATTGATTTTTGGTGCCAGTGTGTGTGTGATGATGTCGGCATTCAGTCGTCTGGTTGTCTGAGGAGCGTCTGACCCGTCGTGTGTTCCTCGTCCTGCTTACGACAGAGACGGTCATGTTCAGATGGGGCCCGGCCCCGCTCACTGTTTGCTCACTTGTTCCTCCCTCACCTCCTCCTCCTCTTTCTCTCCTCCTTCCATCCATCACTCCCTGTGTCCCTGTCCACCAGCAGCAGTGTTCGTTTTTTTAGACTCGTGTTGAATGTGGCGGGGGAATTATAATGGCGCTGGGGCAGGCCTGGCTGGACTGAGGTCAGTCCAGTTCGGCTCGGCCTGGCCAAGTCCCACACAACCCTCTTAACAAGGGGAAGAACAACACATTTAGCTGGGCAATTGACCCCGTGACTGTGTGTGCACGTGCGCGTGTACCCGTCCAGAAATGCAATTATAGAAGTGGATGGGGGAGCTGGTCACCGGGGAACACTGCGGCTGCTCTGTGACACAACACACCTACAGCATTCTCATTTTGTTTTATGTCACCATCGCCTTTTCATCTCTTCTCAGATTTGCTTCCGCCGTGTGTTTCCGCCGTGTTCAACATTCTGCACACATTTTCTTCAAGACAAAGCTGTGTTCGTTGTTTACCGTTCATTTTTACTCATCTTTAAGTGTGACAGGATAAATATATGATTCACTTTTACATAGTGCTTTTATTACCACATACAAATATTAAAATGAAAAAATAGGTTGATTTATTAACCCATAAACATTCCCATCTCTGTATTTAATCGTTCTCTTTCCAGATCTTCAACACATTGGTATTGGGCTTTAATGGTTACATGGTTTATGCATTTTATTATTTTATGCATTTTCCAAGCAAGTGAGTTCCTCATAAATCTTGTTGTACTGAGCTCATCCTGTCACCTACACAGTCAAGTTGAGGCACTGCGAAACCCTTCTGTCTTTGCTTATGTATAACTGGATAGATTTATTTATTTTGATACTAAAATAAAAGAAATATTTTCCACTTACAAGAGGACAAAAGTATTTTATTGTGAGGTGCAGCTCTACGTCTAACATACTTTCCGTGACTGTACTCGGCGTGAAACAAAGCCATAAATGTGAAGCCTCTCACCCACAAGGTGTGGGTGAAGGCTCGGCTGCTGACATCACTGTGGAAAATTGGCGTAAAACGGATATCAAATGAGTCATGTGTTCATCCCAGAGACGTGTTCAACATTCTGAAATTCTGCCTCTTGCGGTGGTGATTGTTTTGTTTTTGTTTATCAGAAACGGTTGCTCGGACAAGCCAACCACAAGCGTGTTCACTGTCTCTGTGTAACATCTTAAGTTGCTAATAGTCGTGCGATACATCCAGAAATTCATTCACCTCGACTGGGTCTGTCAATGAAAAACTGCCACAGAGCCACAGTTCTCCACATTCAACTGCTGTTGGTGGCTCCTGTTTCATCACGGCACCACGCTGATCAATATTTTAGTGTTTACAGAATGATAAATTTTTCGTTTTGCAGAGGTTTTGGATAACAGGCTTGCACAGCGCTCCAGAAAATCTTCCAATACTGTAACACTCCAACAAACAAGAGCATTCTGTGTTCCTTTCATTCTACTTATGTATAGTTAAGAGGGAAAGAGTCAAACGGGAGAAAGACTGAAGCAGGCCATTACGATGGGCACAGGTAGAGGTAGAGTTGTTGTTATCTCTAAGAGCCTCTTTCAAACTCCGTTGGCTCTGCTTTCATCTGTTCCTATTCCTCCTCACCGCCTCCTCTCTCCGTTCGATCCACGGTTAAACGCACACATGCAGGGACTTACCTGCTTCTCCTTGCCTCTGAGAGCCAGAGACAGTAAAGGAGGCAGATCAATGCTGAAATCTCAGCTAAACGGTGCAGAAGAGCAGCGTGTGGGATGGGAGGCGTCTCCTCCATCTGTCCGTCCAGCTCCCTGACGCTGCTTCCATCCGCCGTCCTCTAAACGAGCAGACACAGGACCCTTCTGTCGCACTCTAATAGGGCGCCTTGTGATGTGACACAGATAACTGAGGTGGCCTGGGGAGAGCAAGTTGAAACACACACATGCAGACAGAGATCCGCACACACCCAGCTGAAGGCTCAGAAGGATTTTGTCTTGAAAGCTCAGACACACGCACACACACATTGACTCCAACAGGCTCTCAAGAGCCAGCGGCTGGCTGGACAGATGTAGAGATGTTGCAGGGGGTCTCCTCAGCTGGTGGGATAAAGAGAGGGTCTATCCGTCTGTGAAGTGCCACCATCCTCCTTCCGTTTGAGAGCATCCGAAAGAAAGGCAGAGGGAACTGGGCCCCTTCAAAGGATGAGAGAGGGAAGCAGGGAGGGAGGAAAAATCGAACAAGATCAGTTTATGATTCAACTCTGTGTGAGAGAGAAGACTTCCCTGTGTCTCGCACCGGCTTAACCAGGTTGAAAGTACCCAAACGGCACAGAAAGCGTGCTTTATCGCTCCCTCCAGTGGGCTGTCTGTCTCTGTGTGTCTGTCTTTGGCTTGTGAAGTGGAAAGTGTCTGGCTTTTACTTTATATAACTTTATAGTCTGCATTCAGGAGCCCATCTTTAAGAAATAAGCTGCAAAAGACTTTCCTCCAGAGTTATATTTTAGAATAGAAGTTAATAGAGACAGCTCATAGTCCCGACAGTTTTATATGTACAAACTCAAACACACGCATTCACACATGTGCATGTTCCAAAATGAACACATCTTTTCAGCTTGACCATATTTGTTAGACAGGTCTGTCACAGTGAGTCCCGGTGATGATTTGGCGTTGATCTGCCCCAGCGTATGGAGAGACTTCCCACTCTTTTATCTTAGAGGTACTTTTAAAGAACAAAGTGAACAATGATGTTTGTGATGTGTCTGTAGATAAACTAAAGCATCGTGATGCCCTAAGGAACATAAAAACTAAAAATGCTCAAGAGCATTTAATTCTAGGCACGATCATGGGAGACACTAGAATTAAATAGTTACATGCAATATAAGGCCTGCTTTTGATTTTAGACTGGAGTAATTGTTTATTTTTCTGTCGCTGTGTGCACAGACAGACAGACAGATAGGGAGGATGCTGACAGATCTTAGGATTTGATATCGGGTCGTCCCGAGACACAGAGGAACAGAAGAGGGGGATTATGGCCCAGAGGGACGGAGGCATGGAGAAATCTCTGCTTTGTAAATGGACTTCAAAGACGTCCGTCTCAAGTCTCTGTGTCTCTCTCTTTCCACATGTCTCTCTCACTTTCTCTGACCTGTAAATGGCAGAAAGATAGTACAATGACCTCTGACACCCCTCCTCTCTCCTTAGCGGGTCCCAATAATTGCTATGGTAACAGGATGTCACAGAGGTCAGTGGATTGGTTGATCTGGGCTGTCAGTCATCCTGATGAGACGTTTGATCCTCGCTGCCTCTTCAGATCTGCACCTGTGGCGTTGTCTCGGGGACGTGTATGCAGATTGTCATGATGCTTGTAGAGCCGCGTGTTACTTCACGAGGAGGCGACAACATGCAGATCAGCGAGGCCAAGGCAGGAGGTAAAGAGAGGAAAGATACAGATAAAAGAAAAGTTTGGTGTTGAGACAGGATGGAATGGAGAAGAGTAAAGGAGGAGAGGTGAAGGGGGGGGTGGAGGTGTGGGTGTTGGTGCATAATGTGAGTGAAAGGCAGTTAGAGTGGGGCTGACCTTTCCCTGGCCAGATTAGATTGGCCTGCCAACACTGCTTAGAGGGACAGATCGTAGCACTGGAAACACACATACACACGTCCTGCACAAACAGGACACACACACTCACAGTGAGCACACCACAGGCATGTGCAGTGTGTACGATGTGTGACATCCAGTTTTGGAGTAGAAATGCTTACTTACCAGTTGGAAATCTTGAAGTGATTAAGGCGAAGACTGACATTTTTACAATGGGTCTATAACCACGAGTCTTACTGGGCCAGAATGTCCTTTAGGATAAAACTTCATTCATGGTACTAAAGGGCGATGGTGGCTGCAGAGCCTTCACTCACACCTCGTGGATGAGGACCTTCACGTATTCAGAATGGTTTCACACTGAGCCTGGCCACACCCCCTACTGGAGAGCATTTTTGAAGAATTTCTGCAAAAAATGGTTCTCACTTTATGAAGAAAGCCTTGACATACACAGAAACAGAAAAACAGCGGTACTTATCTTTAATTCAAGATATTTCATTTAATCTCCTTGTAAGCCTCTAGTTGAACTCAGTGTCACCCTGATGTAACTTCAGGAGCCATGATCAAAATTAGTGTCCCCAACTCATCACTCACTACGGCCAGTAGTTGCCAATTGCTGTGACGAGCCAGCCACAGGACTTAAAGGTTGCTGGGTGGATTAGATTAGCAATGATCCCCACCACCACTATAAAGAATAGGCACTGTAACATGTTAACACATTAACACATTAGTGGTTAGGAGTCACAATTGTATATTATTTCATCGTTTGCTGCTTCAGTCGTTTTCAGTTGACAGACAAGAGGTTTTGTGGCATTCTGAGTTTATTACCCATGCTTCCTGGATTGGCTGGCCCTGGGGCATTGTGGGTCAGATGTGCAGTGAATGCATTTAATTATGCCTGAAACATCTGTCACTGTACGTGTTCTCGTCATTTTGCTCTTAAACATCAAACTGAAAATTATCCAGAGAAAAGACACAAAACCACGCCGATGTAGAATAGATCAGAGGGACTCTGTATGTGTGTGTCTGGCTTTGTACGAGATGGATCTCTTACGTGTGTCACAAATAATTGTGAATGCAAACTTGTACACTGATCTCATAACATAATAATCTGTACTCTGTGGCTCCTGGTGAACTACAGCAACAGTACCTAAGCAAACGGCTCAATTTATGGCACGCGGCCTTTGTTTCCACAAGTTCCCCGTCAGCCACTGAGACCAAATAAAAGTTAAAAGGTCCTTTTCATTTTATCACTGAAAACCATGGGCTTGTTGTAAAACACTCTAGTAGCAGTGGTGGTGGTTTTATCACGTACGTGTTCAGTCCCTCCTCGTGCTGCCCCCTACTGTTTGAATATCCAAATACTCTTTTGTCCCTTTGGTACTTAGTCTTGAGTATTCAGAGGAGCTAGAAGTTTGCTGCGGAAATTCGTGGACACCAAAGCAGAAAAGATTATCCCACACATCCATTTTTCTCCGTAATGTGAAACACAAACTGAAGCATGTCAGCGGTTATCATCACTGAACGTCATCGTTCATTACACAGCACAGACCAGTTCAGGGGAAAATCCTCCACTCGCTTTTGTTCATGTGTGTCTGTCTGCCTCCAGGGCAGCAACACTGACATGTTGAAAGCAACATGTGATTGCCTGCCATCCCTATGTGATTGATGTTTGCTGGCCTGTCACAGCGTCATCTTCATCTCTACCGTGACAAAGAAACATAAACTGAGCCCATTGATCCTCTGGGCTGGAATCTCCTACAAGCTGTAGAAAAACTGTAATGACTCTTAATTTATTATTGGTTCTCAATCCAACAGTTTTAGCAACAATACAGTAAAAATACTACTTTGGACAAAATGCTGCTCATGGACAGCTGTACTACTCCCACCCCTACGTTCACATTCCACCTGAATTTGTCTCTGTTCCAAAGTGAGAGTGAAATGAAGGACAAAGGCAGAGTTGGGCATTGGGTGTGTGTGTGTGTGTGTGTGTGTGAGGATGTGTGGCTCCTGCAGATGCTTGGAGATGTTTAAGACTTCGGAGACAAAGCCGAGCAGCTCATTCTCCATAGTGCCGTGAGACCAACCGTTAGAGGAAGTCAGTATCTGGACTCACACAGAGTGGGGTAGAGGGCTTAATAAGATGGCTGTCAGCTCTGCCTCACCTGTGTCTGTCCTGGCACACACTCATCACACACAAACACGCACCCCCCACTCTAGTCCAGCTGAAAGCTTGTAGAAATTGGGATAGGTGTAAATAAGATGGCTGTCAGGGCTGTCAGTGTTTCACAGTCGCTTCTTAAGTGAAACACAAGCGTGCGCGCGCGTGTGTGTGTGTGCGCACCTATATACCTTCATG
The DNA here is from genome assembly GCA_900303265.1 of Brotula barbata. Taxonomy (NCBI): domain Eukaryota; kingdom Metazoa; phylum Chordata; class Actinopteri; order Ophidiiformes; family Ophidiidae; genus Brotula; species Brotula barbata. The sequence goes on from OMNV01013320.1 coordinate 13,050, forward strand.
TTGCTGGAGTAGACAGGGTGTAAGTGACAGACACAGTCACACACTCAGACACACACACACCTGGCTGGATAGACACAGTCTAAGTGACAGGTGGAGAGATTCACGCTCACACACGCACGAGTCTTGCGTACCTTGAGGGGGTTGGAGAGACGGGGCGTAGGTGACAGAAGGACAGACGGTGTGAAACAAACGGTGAAGAGACGTCTCTAAGTGACGGACACAGACACACACGCACACACACTCCGATCTGTGTGGCTAAGTGGAGCTGAAGGGAGCAGTCAGGCAGTGGTAAGGTTTGTCTGAGCGTTCATCACCCGGTTTATAGGAGTGCCACTCAGACACACACACAGGCACACACACACACACACACGCTGCCTTTCTCTCTCTCAAGGTATGCAAAGATTGATGGGTGAGGTGTCGTTTTTCATCAGTGCACAACTCTGAAATCTCTATCTTTACATTCTTATTAAACTTCTCTCCCTCTCCAAATCTCCCTCCTTCTCTTCACACTCATCAACAGGTTTACCTGTTTTATCAATCATTCAATAGCTTTGCAATATAAACAGCCACTTTGTCTGACTGTTGTCATAGAAAAGTCTAATGTTAGGAAGGCAAAAAGACTTTTTTGGACTTCTTTGCTTTGCAGATAGAATCACTGAGGACATTAAATAAGTCAAGAGCCTAACACAAGATAAGTAAACAGTAGACTGGATATATACATGCATAGATGTACAAAGTAGAAAGAATGAACAAAGGGACACTATCATGTCAAAATGTGGTCAAGACGCAGAACAAAAGCAAATTGCTGCACACACACACACATTAAACAGACAGACATAGATATTTATTTGTGCCAGAGGGAAAGTTTCTTGTTTATTATGTGATAGAGAAGCTGCACAACTTGAGCTAAATTCTGCAGGCCTGGCCTTGCTGCGTTAGACTAAGGTAGATCCAAGTAAGCATTGCTAGAACAGTTGAATGCAGATCTTGTGACAAAAGCTGCATTGTTGAGACTCAGACCCCTATTATACCTAACATTAAAACACAATCTAAGAGTCCAGTTCTGTTGTCTGATGGTAAGACTTAGATTTATACTTTCAATCCACACACTCAGTATAGTGGGATGGCGTTACCACACAACATCACTGTGTGTCACGTGAACATTTGCACCTTGCTTTAATAAAAACATTTGATTCTGTTTGAGTTTGATTCTTTCCCGTGTTGTATTTATTGAACGCCTTACTAAAAAGAGATTGTATTTCCTGTCTGTCTCAGGAACGGGTTTTGCCACATGTAGCATTAAGGAAAGTTCGGCGGACAGCGACGCCGACCTCGACGTGGACGGAGACGACACCTTGGAGTACGGCAAGGCCCAGTACACCGAGGCGGACATCATCCCCTGCTCTGGTGCTGGAGAGGACCAAGGAGAGGCCAGGGAGAGGGAGGCACTACGGGGAGCCGTGCTCAAGTAGGAACATGAACCAGGCACTCAAACTAGCAGGAGCATGTAGATTTTTTAATCCAGATTACATGTCGGACATTTGTTGTTAACTGTATACATTAATTTCTTTATTCAACACTGAAGTGTTCAAGTTCAAGTTTTGTATTTCAGTATAGGTCATTAGAAGGTGTTATCCAAAGGTCATGTCCTTGAATTCAGTGTTAGATAGCACATGGCTCATACAAGCACAAATACGAGGCAAAAGCCAAATAGCTGCTGAAGAGCTGTTGATTTTATTTCGATATTTTGTTATTCCTGATCCTATTTTATAATGAAAAAAAAAAGCCTGGCTGTTGTTTTGATTGTTTGACCGAACATGTGTGTATCTGTGTTCCAGCGGTGGAATGCCTTCAAACAGAATAACGCCCGAATTCTCCAAATGGGCCAACGACGGTAAGTAGAGCCAAACCCTTCATCTGAAATACCTTGAACAGTTTGTCAGTGAGTATAAGTGTCTGGTGTTAGAGATGTTTAGTTTGTCTCACTGTACCAGTCCGGTTTAAATTCAGTCTTTATTGGTGAAGTGTTAAATGTTGTAGTCATTGTCGTCCCTGTCGTGTTATCTTACGTCCAATCTTTCCGTTCATGTCGCCTATGTTTCTTTCCTCAGAGATGCCTTCAACGAGCAATGGGGAGAGCAGCAAGACAGACCCCAGCACTCCTTCATCTTTCTCTTCCCCATCTTGTGCCCCGCGCACTTGCAAAAACAGCGAGATTGAAAAGTAGGTGACACACACGCGCGAGACAGTATCAAGCTGTCAAAACGTGAGACCCAAAATTACTGTTTTCACTTTCCCACTGCAGTGTCAGATCACACACTCACCACATGATTCCATGACTTTCTGATGAGTTTTTGTACTTGTGGGAGAGTCGACTTGTGGAAGGGTTATAAATGATGCATTTTGTGTGGATTATGGTTGAGTGTGAGTGTGTGTCTGTGTGTGAGAGAAATTATTGATCTGAGCTGCAGCTCTGTTCTCTCAGTGCTGGCTGAGAATCGTTAGTAGATAAAAACGGATGTTGGCATGCGATTATGTCATTGCAACAGCGTGCAGACACATCCAAATCCTTGTCCACACACCTGCCAACAACACATTTGTCACACAGCGGGCGCACTGAAGCCTGCACTGTAAAAATGATTTCCACTGAGTGTAAGGCGTTAAATATAGAGAGATTCAGACAACTAAAGCTGCTGTTATGTTTTCTGATTTTAGAGGGTGATGAAGACTTCCAGAGGGTTTTGAGGATTATATACTTTAGGCAGGTTTGATATCATACTACTCAGGTTCTTGACATGTACTTCAGATTTGATCTATTATTATAAGGAGGATGACGCTGATCCCTTTCACACACTTGTGAAACTACAGCTTCTCGATACTACTGGTTGTTGCAAAAAGGTGGTTCGTGTAAACATCTTGTGATGTTATAGTACCCTTCTTCCAGAAATGTTGTTGAGTGGTTGTTTCAGACCAATCACCAGTGATTTTTTTTGTTGTTGTTGCTATACACTGAGATTGGTTTCCAGTTTGGTCCCAGCACTAACACTTAACCCAGTGTAGATGGTATAAAGTTTACCATATCACACACACACATATTTTAATCAACTTTATGAATCTTCTCAGAGAAATTAATCATCCGCACTTCACCCATCCTAACTATGAAGAGCACTGAGCAGGGAGACCAACTCCAGGTCTATAGCTCAGTGGGCGATAGCAGGAGCATTTATGTAACACAAATGTTTTGGACGGTGGGAGAAGTCCATCCAGACAAGGGGAGAAGATGAAAAGGAACAGGGCTGTCAGGGGATTCAAACGTGCTCCACCCTGCTTTGAAAGCATTTACCACATTCATACACACTCCATACGGTACAGAATCTGCACTGTCATTAAGGCAAAAACGTCTTCACGCGATGTCCGAAAGTCTGTTCATCAGCATAATTGGAGCATAATCAAAGTTTTCATTTGCACGTAAACACTCATTTACAGGTCGCAAGGCCACATTTTTATTTTTCTTCTTGTTTTTAAGTGCCACATGCATAGTAAAGTCCTTAAGGAAAATGTTGCAGCCACCACAAGTCATTATTCAAGTATGGTATGTAGCATCTCCCCTGGCTTAATTGTTTCTCTCTCTCTAACACACACACACACACACACACACACATGCACATATACAAACACACACACAGATGCAGACCAAAACTCTGATAAATATTTTCATTTAATGTCCCACT
>OMNV01013321.1:0-10409 GCA_900303265.1 Brotula barbata
GTCCACTTGTGAAAGGAGCCGGTGCGCTGTCCATTTGCAATGCAGATCTGCCCCTCGCAGGCTCGCTTTGGGAAAGAGCTGCATCAATGGCTGCTGCAGAGCAGGCCTCCACTGATGGCAAATGTCATTCTCATTTTGATTCCTGACCCCCGTTTTTTTCTTCCCCTCCCCTCTTATTGTCTGCCTCGGTTGCTGCCCGCGCTCCGTCTCTGGATTGCCACATTGGAGTCAAAGGAGAAAGAAAAAACAAAGTTCAGAGCTCCCATTCACCCCCGGGGGGCAGTAATTGTCATTCACATTGAGGTGGTGTGAAATACGTCGGGATAAGAATGAGAGAAAAGGACCATTGGAAATTCCCTCCTCTGTTCGACCAGAAGTGAGCGTTGTTAACTATCGCGGTCATTATCGTTACACTCTAATTTGTCACTAAGCCATTTAACTCCAGCGGCTAAATAAATAGATAAATGACAAAGGCAGGGTTGGCACGGCCGTAACCGGTGGCACTGAGGAGAGAGAGAGAGAGAGAAAAGGCCTTTCACGTAACGCCGAGAGACGGGCAGAGAGGGAAGGCGGCGGATTTGGAATGCCAAATCTTTCCATGTTCTCAGCGACACAAAGAAATGGTTACAGGAAGACGCACACACGGGCGGACACACACAAAAATGAATGGCCGGGGGAGAGAGAGAGCGACGTCCAGATCGAACTCTTGGTTATTCTACCAAATATTTCTTCGCTCAGTCATTTTATTTATTTATAACAATGCTTGTTACAGATGGTGACAATTCAGGGTAACATCTTCAAATAGTTACTTTTGTCTGAAAGTACGCGTAAAAAGCTTCCAGTTCTGATAAATATGACACCATACGACGTTCAACTTTTCATCCTGATGACGATGCAACACGATTCATTGGATTTTTATCATCGCAGGAGTTTTAGACGGGTAGAGATTAGAATAAAATTAGAATAAGATTAGAATAAGATTAGAATAAGATTAGAATAAGATTAGAATAACAGGCACAGACGCACTTTACAAAGTTCAACTTTTAGCTGATTTTCAGTCTGTCCGTCTCTTAGTAAGAGTAAGAAGATGCTCTGACAGCATTGCTAAAATAATAGGAATAAATCTACGCATGCTAACGGGAGGAAGCATCACATTCATGTGTATTTATGATAAAGATTTTTAGAGTTTACGGTGTACATTTCTGTACTGGATCTTTTTATTGGACACCCACAAACCCCCAAAAAGGATTTATTTTCTTAACAGTTAAGGTCTGTGTCAGTTTCAGTCACTGTTTAATCTGTGTGTCCCACATAGCCATGGAAACCAAAGTTTTCCCATGGATCCATTTCAGTGCATGGCCAGGGCCCAGTTTGTTTTCATCCAAAAGTTTACATGACTTCCTCCCCGAGCCCCCCATGATGATGTCAACATACAACGTAATCAATGAAAAACAGAGTTTGTAGAGGAGTCGTTGGCCTTTCGTAGACTCGGCGTAATCAGGAATCCTCTTATCGCCGCGTTCGCGTAGTTTTAACCCCACGTGGGCAGATCTCACGACCCGACTCGGATCGTGGTTCAAGTTCCGGCTCCGTTTTAAAAAACCAGCCGGGCTCCCTGCTGTCCTGAGGATTACACGTGATGCTACAGGATGTGACAGTGATGGACAGAGACGTTTATCGAAAGTGATGCTGATCTCCACGCACCTCCGCAACAGCTGCAGAAGACCGTTTCTGAATAGAACAAATCAAATCCGCATCTGGATCTGGATCTGGATCAGCATATACAGAGCGACGGACGACGATGACACCATCATAAGTGGACAAAACGGGCCACACCTGGAGAAATTTGGTGATTTATTAGTGAAAAACGGCACGGAGTGCTTTCCAAAGGTTAAGTAATGGTGAAAGTTGCATGCGTTTCGTGGGAGGAGTCCTTAAAAACAAATAAACAAATGAAAACGCTGGAGTATCTGTCCTACGTGTCAGCAGTGGTTTGGACTGTAGGCCTGAAAGACTCTGTGGGTCCGCCTCACAGTTCAGGAGTTGTGAGGAAAAACACAAATGACCGCATCACGCCGATACAGTCCTCAAAATCAGTTAACTCTTCATCACGTCAAACTTATTTAGTTTAAATATGTTCTGTACATTCTGAGCTATTTAGTAATGAAGGAAAGATGTTAGCAGATAACTTGTTTCTTTTCAAAATGTATTTTTTTTACACTGCATTCACGGAAATATAAGTCAAAATGAATGCTATTTGTTTTGTTGATGTATTTTTATTTTATTTTTTTACCTTTCATACTCAGATTGAGCTAAAATCACTGCACTGCATGTCACAAACCATAAAAGAGCATCAAAATTAAGATAAGAACACAAAGGCAGAACTTCACTCAAAGCAAAAATATACAAATTTCCTTTTTTTACCACAAAACAAACACGTTCAAACTTTTATTTTTTTAATGAGTGGAGCTGCGTTACCGTGCCGACGCCGTTTGCTTAATGGGCCTCGTAGCCTCTGCACCAAACGGAGCTTTTTCACGAGGGGAAATAAAGCGTCTGTGAACTCTGTCAGGAAGCACGAGGCTCCATTTTCACCTCTTAGAAGTGCCATCACTTGGAGGGTGGAAGCGCGCGCTCTAATCGTACCCCCGTGTGCCGCGTCTTGGCTTGAATGTCATCACCGCTAAGAACTCAGCAGGGCTCTTCCAAACTCCCCTCGCTGCCTCCTGTTAGCGTTTGACTTCTGCATCATCGCATTCTTTTCAACTGTTTGTGTTTAGCTCCGTTTGTCTCGGTTGCACTTTGAAGCACTTGTGGAATAAATGAATGCCTTTTTCCTCCTTTGGCATCTTTGGCAAAAGTTGAAAAAAAAAAAAAAAAAGAAAAATGCAAAGTATGCAGGATGTCAATAATTTAGCAGACGCCTTGAAAAGAGCTTTAGGTGCGAGCGATCATTTTGGAGCTGCTGTCAAACTGCATCTTTCCTTAAATTCTTCAGTCTCAACTTTGGCTCGGTTTGTCATTTTCTGTCATGGGAAAGTCTGCGTGCTGTTAGAGATCTCAGATTATTAATCTCTGTGCTGTGACCGGACTCTGAAGATAAGATGATAAAGTCTACATTCCCCTGTTTCACACCAAAGCTACTGTCTAAGCTACTTAATTCAATTTACTGTAACATTTCTGCAATTCTCCATCGGACTTTCCTCCCGTAAGGATCCCGAGCCGGACGACGTCGGAGGTACGCCGGGTTCACTGACATGCGTGTAATCTGGGACTTGTGCAAAGGGATCATGTGAGTGTTTAAATATGAGGTGGAACAAATTTAAATTGTGGCAAACAGGGATGAGAGGGAGGTGGGCTGACGGCTGGAGATGAGTTATTTCTCCTGAGGTTTTTTTTTCTTTTTCTTTTTTTTCTGAAAGCGAAGAACCTGGGGGATTAAGTTCGTCCTTTTTCCAATACGAGTGAATGGAACTTGGATGGACTTTTGGGCAGGCAGTCCAAGCTGTGCTGTCAAACCGTGGGGGGTAACGCTGACATAATGGACCTTTGTGACCTCTGTAATAGGCGCATCACTCCAGAGTCAGTAGGACACCAATAAAAACATCAGTCACACACAGGAGGTCAGGACCGCAATGAAGAACTGCAACAGGATGGCTCAGATTAACCAGGAGCGGAGACGAGGAGGGGAGGGGAGAGAGAGGGCAAATGTTCAATAATGACCACGATTCACAAAATAAACCCACGGTAATCTGAGTGGATGGGAATAATCTGCGCAGAAAACAAGTCAAAGTTCTAAAAAAAAAACAGATCAAGATGATGGAATCGATCTCTTTTTTTTAAAAAGTAATCCCCAATTAGTAATGGACGATACACAGACACCGGTGGCAAAGGCAAACACTGTAGTGTGCCAGATGACGATGATGATGTCATTTGTTAACGAAGAGTCGGTCTCGGACTAATTAGATCGCTCGTCGCCAAGTTTTGGAGTGAGTTATGTTAGCAGGCACAATTCTGCGTGTGTATGTGGCTGGTGTGTCAAGGTGGAGGCTGTGTGTGTGTTCGCAGGAAACAAGGAGCACCCCAGGGCTCCATTCAGAGCCTGGCTCAGACTCCAGGAGAAGGGGGTTGCTCTCCAAGTCTGGAAAAACAATTCCCAGAGTCCCGCAAACGGCCAAAAGCAATCCTGCCACAAGGAAAAGCTTGGCCACGCTCCAATGCTAACAATTAAAACGAGCAATGTGTTAAAAAGCATACACGAGGTGGCGAGGGCCCATCCATGACGCGATGGACTGAACGATAGGTTCAAAGACACACAAACACACAGGGCGCTCAGTGAGTCAACACAGACACAGAAAAACACACACGTACTTCAAACTTTGATTTCTTTCATCTGATAAGGTGGTAAACCTTTATCAAACACACTCTGAACAGCTCTTCACAGTCAAGCACTTCTTGGGTCTGAATGTGGATTACCGTGGATTATGCATAAGGGTTTTGGAGGAGTGTGTGGGGTGAGGAACGGGGCTAAACAAATGGACTCAACGAATGGAGAGAGGCATCGAAAAGTGTCCGTAGACAAGACAGGGAGTCGGATTGATATCAAAATAAATAATCTCCTGGGATTACAGTTCCAAATTACTATCCTGTCATTCTTGGTGAGTTGTCAATGAAACAACAAACTGTTTTAAAGTAAAGAATCTTGTGTAGTGGACAAAATGAAACAATTAATCTATGAAATTAGATGAAACATCTGTTGATGAGTTTGTGCTGTCTGTAATTTATGATTTACAATTTAACTCAGTGAGTAAATCAACATGACTCTAGTAGCGATATGTCACTCTGTGTAATCAAGAATCCTGAAATCTGACTAAAAATCTGTATTTTCAGTCTTTAATCTAACACAGACACAATGACAATATGTGAATTGTGTTTTTTGTGTGTTTTAATAGGTTGATTTACTATTATGGCACCAATCACACTTTATCAAAACATTTCTAACACTTTGAGTCACATTGGCATCTCTCGAGACGTTGAAACCTTTCCAGATCTGATACAGCATCAGATCCACGAAGCCAAAGGGATTTTATCTGAGCTGAGAATCTACAGCTACATCTTTGTACATAGCCATATTTCCCAAATTTGAACATAATCCCACCGGTCTGTCAAAATAATCCAGTTTTACTGAGGTATACATTTCAGTTTTGTGTTTTATTTCAATCAAGCCTCTAAAAAAAACAACATACTGCATAAAGAAAGACAGATAAGATGTTTAAGAATGTTTATCTATATGTGCCTCTGCATGCATCTTCTGTGGTGTGTGTTTTTTATGCGCATTTTAATGCATATAATTTTGCGATTTGGCCAATAATTGGTCAAAATTCAGTGATTTATGACTTCAACCACCATCTTGAAATTATTCGCACTCGTTCAGATGGATTTTAAATTGATATATACACATTTTTATGCTTTATTTGTACACACGCACACACAAACAGAGGCACATGCAACATCTGTCTGGCTCCCTAGGCAAGCAGCAGCCCAACCAGACATGCCCAATGAAATATGCATGACACGCTAGCATGTGATATGTCAAAAAAAAAAACCCACCATCTATTCCACCTCGTCCTCCAGCGGCTCAGCTGTTCATTCATTATACATGTATGTGCCATACACCTCCACTTCATGCATATTACTGGATCTACACGTACCTGCTGCATCTGCCCTCCAACACACACTGCTGCCCACAAAACCCACTCTCTCTCTCTCTCTCCTCCACAATTTATCGTTTTTTTTGGTTGAAACGTTCGACATAAAGGATCTTTACGTAGTCTGCGTCGTTCATAATCACCCTGTCGAACAAATGTCTGTACTGAGATTAAGGCAAAAAATTTGGAATAAACCTTGTATGGTTGGAATCCAGATTTTATTCATTTAATCTGTTTATGAAAAGGAGGAAATTGGTGTTTATACTGATTTTACAGGCTGGATTAAACTGATTTAGGAGCTCATAATTTGCTTATTGGTTTACATCGATGTCAATTTATCCATATCTTAATCTGATCATGTTCTTACATTAATCTTTTTAAAAACTTGTTCAGATTAAGTGTGCATATAAACATACTAACTGGTTCAGATTACATTTAATTCAGATTAAAATTCCTCAAAACAAGTTGGACAAAATGGAGAAAAACAACTAAGATCCACCTCATAGAACTAATAAATAGACACACAGAGTGTTTTTACATCCACAGGGTTCAGGCAGGAGGGTGGATTATTTGTGCTCATGAGCACATGAAAGGATTCAGCCGTGTTTTCTGTTATCATCAGCTGATGCAGGAAATTAATCCCTCCGTGACACATGACTCTCACAAATTCTTTTGGAAAGGTGGCAACGGCGCCTCCTCCAATAAATCAAGACTTCAGGCAGGTAACACATTTGTCAGCTTTCCAGACAGACATTCCTCCATAACCCCCCTCCTTACATAACCAGCTGTCAGTCACCGGGCGGATTACGGCTTCCGTCACTTCTCCTTCCCCTCCCCGCCTAATGACAAAGTGACCATTTTGTGTTAAATATTTGGCAGAAATCCGGCCGACCAAGAAATATTTCAGCCCATCTCAGACAGATGTTACATTCAACTTACAAGTCGGTGCTGCAAGCCTTGCATCACGTCGTGAACTTCATGATTAATACAAGTGGGACAGAAGCAGGAACTTTTCACATTTATTTCCTTTTAGCATAAGTTGCTGCCTAATGGCGGAGCTCTACCTCCGAATTGATGGAAAATTACAGTTTGAGGGCTGTGTGATTGCTTCACCAAGTCTGACTATGTACTTTTCGTGAGTGCGAGTGTGTGTGTGTGTGTGTGTGTGTGTGTGTGTGTGTGTGACTCACGGGCACACATTCATGCCTGAGTCATTAGTAAACTTACAGTGGAGAAAGCCGCGTTGTGCTCATGAATATTACATTGTCTGACGGGTAAAAATTAAATCAATGACAGCAGCTCTACATAATAAATAACAGATTTACGTCCGTTATGAACCTCCGTTCTATCTGTAGTACCCTTCAGATGTCCTTGAGGGGAACACCGAGCTGCTCTCTGACCCTTTTAAATATAGACGGGTTCGTTTGGAAAGACAGGAACGACTTTGGACCGGCAGATTAAGACGCCGAAGCGAGCGGCACGGAGAGAGCGAGGAGCAGAGTGACACCGTGTAACCTCTGCCAAGGTCAGACAAGTGGAGACAAGCTCCTGTGTTGTAATAATAGAAGAAACGATTTCGTTAAACATAATATTGCGACACACGTACTCACGCTTATCCACTTTTCCATGACATCACGCTTTTGGCGCGGCGTCCTCGGCTTTCGGTCGGAGTGTGACAGGCTGAGGATGTCTGAGGCCCCCGTCCTGTCCGTCACTCAGGAGAGCAATAACAGAGGAGGATGAAGTGAGGATAAAGATGAGGATAAACCGTAATCTTGTAATAAATATACACAGCCGATGATGGACACACACCAGACTCGTGACATCTGTGTGCAGTTTGTGCGTTTTTGGATGTTTACTCTGTAAAGTGTGTATCAGTGAACCATCAAATGAGAGAATAAAAGTGTGTGTGTGACTTTTTAGACATAGGGAAGACATTTTCTTGTTGTTTTTGAGGTATTTTTACCCAACAATTTGTTTTCTTTGGACCCCAAAAGCAGCCGCCAGTACTCCACTTCGACCTAAACTAATAAAGAGGTTAAAACCGCACCATCAAATATAGTTCCATCGCACCACAACGTCCAGTCTGCAGCCTCATCCATCATGTTATCATGTGTGGTCACTTTCACCCAAAGCTGAGCCTGTCATCACCACAGAGTCGGGGTCCGGGATAACTGCCGTGTGGTCCAGCTGTTACAAGCACTCAGCAGAGCCACAATAGTCTGCTTGTGTTGTGAGTGAAGTGGGGGGGGGAGGGGGAGTCACGCTCACAATAATTTAAGCTAGCCCCGAGTCCTCCGATGGCATCAGCGGCCCACAGCTGTTTGCTGATGGACGGCGTTTGGAAGAAGATTTGACAGAGAGAGAGAGAGAGAGAGAGAGAGAGAGAGAGTTGGATGATAATGTGGATGTTCCTGTAGTCATATGGTAAAGATTAAATGTAAAGAAGAAGAGCAGGAGCTAGATTCGAACGCTTTTTTGGATTGTATGATTGTCACTTTGACTGATAAAAATGACGACACGTGAGGAATTTCCTGCAAAATTTGGATTTTCTGCATCATTTCTGTCCTTTTCGTCTCCTTTTTAATCACGTTTGAGTTGTTTGTAAGCGGTCTGCTGCGGTGTGAGCAGCACATTATGTGACCTTGGTGTGCACGCGGAGGCTTCACCTAAAATCACAGAGACATTGCGACTTCTCTCAATACGCTCTGCTGAGCAAAAACGTGGTTAAAGTAGCTGTCACGGACACACTCGTCAGTATTCGCTGTGACCTCACACACACGCACGCACACACAGAGCTCCCCCGATCGACTGCGTCTGCCGAGCGGAGCTGATATTTAATTCAAACGCGCCGATATTTAATTCAAAACTCCACCCGTCCCTCAACAAACTCGAGAGCCGCCATTAGTTTGTGTAAAACAGAGGGGCGGCGATCGCGGGCGTCGAAATTCGGCGTGAAGCGGCGACGATTCGATTAGCGAGATAGCGGGAGCCGATTTAAGTCATTTCTAAATAGGAACAGCCGAGTTTAACACATCTCCGTCTCACGGCAATTTGACGCTAACTTTCTGATTTCACACCCTCCAATCTAGCAGCAGAAATTGGAATTTGCCTTCCGGACACAGAGGAGAGATGAAATGGACAGATATTCCCCTAAGTGGATAACAAACCGACACCGTGTCTAATCAAACCTTCACTGGGAGGAAGAAAAAAAAAAAAAACTTGGCGAGCGTGACATTGGAACAAACGGGTTAATTACTTTTTAAAAAGCCGGCACTTAAACACATTTGTTTCTTTTTAAGTGTGAGTCGTAAAGTCCCTGTCAAGGGTTGCCGAGGCCGTAAGATTCACTCTAAATGTAAATAAGTGCTTTTTAAACAGCTCGTAGCCACACGCTTGTTAGAACAGGAGATAAACTGGGCGGCCCGTTCCCCGTGGGGTCAAGTCCCTAATTAACCCAAAACGCCTTTGTCATTTTCTCGTTCGATTATGGCGAAGAATTTGGCTCGGTGAGATAAATGTGAGTTCCGTGAAACTCCTTCCTTCTCCTCGTGGGGCTGATGTGTGGATGATAGCTGAGAATATGAGCGTTAATTGGACCACGGCTGTGATGGGGTTTTTTTTTTTTTTTTATGGAAGTGTTATAAACGCACACGTTTTCTATATGAGCCCTGTGTGTTAACATTTATAAGACACTCAGCATCCTTACAATAATTATGTACTTAATGAAGTCATTAATAACAACAATAGTTATGTAATTATGTTGGCCGCCGCCCATAATTGTGTCTCATCTGCTCATCATTTGTTCCATGCTGTAATGTAAGATCAGACACAAACAATATGGATGTAATTATTCATTAAAAATGCTCATTTTAGTCTTATTTTGTCACTTCGGATTCCTAACATTAGTGTGATTTTACAGCAGATGTGTTAAATAAGATAGACAGATAGATAGATAGATAGATAGATAGATAGATAGATAGATAGATAGATAGATAGATAGATAGATAGATAGATAGATAGATAGATAGATAGATAGATAGATGAAAAAAAGGAGAAAGAAATACAAAGGAGCTGGACAATGTGGTGTATTTCAGAAAATGTATATATATGATTAAAATTAAAATCGGAGGTATTTTGAGTTCTATATAGTTTGGGCGTTCACCTGCTGGGGAGCTCCTCCTCGAGCTGAGGAGGACTATCTAAATTGCATCAGCTGAGCAGGAGCAGCGTCGTAGTTGGAATTCAGATGCGACGATAAGGAAAATGGGGAAGATTGGGGAGCCGATGGAACGTCCCGCCGCTGTTTAAAAGTCAGGTAAGTGGACAGGATTCAGACATCAGGCAGCAGAGGAAACAGGTGGACATTTCCTCCTGTTTTAGGGAAACAGGTGTCCATCAAACCACATTTCACCCAAAATCCCAACATGTTCACGATGTAATGCCCGATCCCTCCGAACATGAAGGGTCATCTCTGCAGGACGTTATCTTGTGGGTTTAATGTCTTTGTCCTCACCTGCTTGCACGCTCCAAATGGGAGAGAATAAATGATGCAGACTTCACTTCCTGCGTACGGTTCAGTCTTCTTTCACAGATAAAGAGGGGAAGGGAGGAGGCCGCTCTGCTGTCTGCTTACGGAGGGACGTCTTAGAAGGTCAGGGACCCCCCTGTTTCCATTCTCACTTCATCCCTGTGATGGGA
>OMNV01013322.1:2809-26656 GCA_900303265.1 Brotula barbata
GCTTTAACTTATTTAACCACATGGAGTTTACTCGTCGAAGATGTCTACTAACAGAACTCATGACTGTCATAAAGCAAAGCCAGCTGCCAACTACACCTCTATTAATTCCTCATCCTGCTGCATTTTAAGACGGACTATCACCTGCATCAAATCAATCGAAACACCATAGCAACAGAGTCAATTCTAAATAAATACTTAACAAAGAAAGGGGACTCAACCTTGCATATGCATACAACAGTGCTTCTGTTTACTATAAATGTATAATGTGTCTATGCAGTCTATACTGTATTTATTGTATATACTTGTAGCTTTCAACTATCTCATAATCTCAGCTGTCAATGCCCTGTTTGCTGCCTATGTTATAGCAAACCCTGACCTCATAACCTACCTTTATAGTTTGGTATGAGCCACTGTACAGGTGGTTCTGGGAGGCCACCAGAGCTCGGACCCAGTGATTCAGACCAGTCAGCTCTTTCTTCAGCTTCAGCTCCGTCCCCACAATATCCCACACCTATTCATAAAAAAGGTGAAGACAGATCAAATTTTAAAATTCGCATGGCTGCTGTCATTCTACATTATTTAAGGAAAATACTGTACAAAATCAAAGCTAAAGAGACTTTGCTTAGTATCATGCTGCGTGAAAAATGCCAAACAACTCAAATATCCATTCAAATCTTTAGTAAGCCACTTTCAAATCTCCTGATAAAGGAGTGAAACTGCCTTCCTAACTATCAAGTTAGAGGTTTACAGTGGCATTTCCACAACAAATACGAGAATTATTTGTTAAAGTTTGAGGAGGTTGGAGGTTGGTCTCTATAATTTCCACCAGGTGGCAGAAAATAGCAAGCGCAGTTCTTACATTTTGGTGAACTAAAACCTGTAAAATATGCAGCTGACTTTTATACATTTAGAAAATTTCAGAAATTTGATGTGAAGAGAATTACAAGTTTTAGTCTTAAGTAGTTTTACAAAATAAAGTAACAAATTCAACCTCTCAGGCACCTATCCACAATACACCCTCTACTAAAGACAAGACAAACAAGTAGCTCTAGACGCCAAACAACGAACAATACACCCAAGTCATCACCATCAAAATATCTAAATAATAATAATTATAATATATATATATGATATAAATAAATAAATAATGAATACATCACATTTTCAACCAATTTGTTACGTTTTTGGTGCGTGGATAGAAAAGAGTTGTGAGACAACACTTGAATAAGACTCACTGTAAACAGGTTCCACTAATAACCAGAGAGATGGACAAGGTCTTTATGTCTATGAACATTGCTTCAAGGTGCCATCAGTATGCTCTCATCAAGGTTAACACATTGACTGGAGCTGTGTTAATATTACGCACATTGGCGTATTTCAGATAAGTTTCGCATTACTGATTTGAGTGCAAAATCGACACTCGCTGAACAGGAATACGTTCTGGATTACTTTGGATTTTTTCATTGATATTTTGGCTCAAGTAGTGTCACCAAACCACAACGTCATAGTCAGTGACCAGTTTGAGTAGTCAAGTGGAAAAAATATGACAGTGTGTGGGGTGTGTATCAGTGTACCTTGATAGCCTTCAGGGAGCCACTGAACAGCATGTTGTGGGAGGAGACCAGTGTACATACGGGGTTGTCATGGGCACGGATAGTGTTGACTTTCTGCTGTGTCTGGATGTCCCACACCTGCACAAAACACATACACAAAAGAGGAAATAAGAAAGAAGTTTTAAGCATATGCAAACATTTGAAAATCAAATGCGTGAAAATGCAGAAACAGAAACAAGGAGTCTCACAATGATGGTGCAGTCCGCAGAGCCGCTGTATAGCCGGTTTCTATGGATACAAAAAAAAAAAACAGAGTAAGGCTTTAGGAAAGGGGTATGTCACATTATCTTGATGAAGGTGTGTATGTGTTTTCTCACCCCTGGATACAGAGTGCAAGTACAATGCCATCGTGACCCTCCAGGGTTTTCTGACACTTGTAAGTGGTGCAGGTGTCCCACACCTGACAAAGTGCAACACAAGCATCTTTAGGTTTTGAGCACATCTGTGTCAACAAGTGGATGTGTTTTTGTAAAGGATGTGTGGATCATCCTTTTCGTGTGTTACCTTAATAGTCTTGTCTGAGGATCCAGAAAAGAGCAGGTCTCCTGTGGAATAGACACACAAACACCAGACTGGGCCCTGGTGGCCAACAAAGGTCCCCTTACATTTGAAGATCTGCTGGGGGTCATAAGCTATGGAGAAGCACAAACAAATAAGTATTGAGCATGTAAAGCAATGAGGAAGACAAAAAATGGCGAAAACGGGATGTACAGAAAAGACAGATAAAGGAAAATAAGCTTTGTCAAAAGACAGGTAGAAAAGGGGAGAAGAGAGATAAGAGATATTAAGTAAGAGGAAGTAAAATACAGTGGTTACAGAAAGAATTCATGTTGGCATTTCAAATGAGGCCATAAACACAATCATGTTAATGATTAATAACTTAATCATGAACTTTGGTTGATTGTTTTTGACCCTGGCGTGTTCCAGTTCCTTGAAAGGTTTAGACTGAGCAGTGCGAAATAATAAGGAAGAGGAAATGAAAGGAAGCAAAGATACTTACAGCCCAGTATGCCCATGTTGAGCCTGGCGTTGATATGGGACAATTCGTCCTGCACAGACAGAGGTGACAGCTTTTTAGTGTTGGTAAGAATACCAAAGGATATTAGCAAAAACCCATATCACACTAAATTGTCAAGTTTATCTAGATTACACATAAATGCAGCTTTTAAACTTGTATTTGGTATTTATTTATTTGGCACTGTGTCTTGTTGGCATCTCTGCTTAACTGTATGGTTTCAGAAATAATGTTAAAAATGACAACATTGGTGAATTTAGGTCAGCAGTAAAGTTGGTAGTCCAGCTGTACAGTCAAAAACATATACTCTTAACACGCTCGCTCTCTCTCTGAAATACACTCACATTAAGCATGGAGGCATCTCTGCGGAACTCCATCAGGTCTTCACTCAGCTTACTCTGGTTCTCATCCAACACGTCTGTAAGGCACAGTCACAGAAAACTTTAATCACATTAACAGACTAACAAATAACAGTAAATAGAGTATTAAGGTAAGGGAATGTATTGATGACTTAAGAGAGTTTTGTTGAATAAGTGGGTAAAACTCATCTGTGTCTCACCAAATTTGAGATCCAGGTTCTTCTCCAGCTGGTCTAGTTTCTCAGAAAGTTTGCCCAACATAGAACGCAGGAAAGCGATGTCTTGGTCCTTCTGGGCCAGTGTCAGCTGCATCTCGTGGAACCTAACATGGCAAAGGGTCAAAGGATACATGAAAGGGACACTATGACACTTGGCTATATTCTATTATTAATAATTTCCTTGCAGGGATGTTTGGTCTCCGCGAGCAGGATTTGTAAAGCTCATGGTGCAAAACACTGATCCGAGAAACACAGATTAATAGGCTGGATGAAGCGCTAATAATAAGGCATTAATTTTTTATGAGGTTTTTATAGAATCGCTGTGCCAGTTTTGTTCTGCTGCCTCTTTCCTTGCACTACTGACTGACCAAAACAGCTCAATGAAGGAATGTTACGAACTGAGCGGTCAGATCACGTTTTTGGGTATAACAACTATCTTGAAGGTTTATTTATGAGTAAACATCTACACTTTTAACATGTATCTTGGGCAGAGTTGTGGCAGGTCTGCTCACCTGTCGTCTGTTTGCTGCAGAAACTCCTTCAGACCCTCAAATTTACACACCTCCAGGTGAGTTTCATACGTGTCCTGGTTACCGATGAATGTGCAGCTTGGGTTGGAATGAAAGAGGGGGAAAGGCAGGTTAGTGGAAGGTTTAGGAGATTGTAATAGGTAAATAGAAGACACAGTTGAAGTGAAGAAGTAATGAAAAACAGGGAAATAATTCACGAGAGAGACTACAGATGAAGAAGAGATGAAGGACAAGAATGGCTGTGATGCACCTATATAACCGGGCATTTTTAGACTCACCCATATTTGGAGTGAGGACATTTGATGTGCTCACACTCTTTTAAGTGAGCCTCCAAGTTCATTGTGAGCAGTGGGGGGCAGGATGGGTTGTTGGGGCAGCGGACTGGCCTGTAGTCACAAGTGGCCTCGTGCTCTCTGCGGTAAGTGAGGGTCAGGAAAGAGGAAGATTATCGGTGAGTGGAGAACATTTTGCAAAAGGAGAAAGAGAAAACAGTCAGAAAAAGTGTTCCACAACCTAGAGAACAGAGGAGATTACTTCGATACAAATATAAACGTCTATATGAGACACAGATAGCAAAGAAAGGAGACTATTTGTCAGATTATTTCCAAATTTAGTCATAGTAAAATTGTACCAGTTGAAGAAGACAACATATTCTCAAATTTTCCTTTGTATTTCTTACTTGCGCGTGGACAGCTTAATGGTGAACGGACAGCCAAGTGGGTCCACCTCATAAGCTCCAGGTTTTCCAGACACTGCAGTGTTGGAGGCTCCGGCCCCCGCAGCACTGCTGGGTGTGGTCCTGCAGCCATATTTACAGTGGATGAACAACTCTCCAATTTGCTCAGCAACCGCAATGTTGTTCACTACCACCGTTAGCTTGGCTGCATCAACTGGGCACTTGTCTGTGGAGACACGAGCAAAAAACAAGATTATGTATTTCACTTTGCAGGCATTTAGTACGCATTACAGCTCCTATAAGTAGTAAATAAAGTGCAAAAACCTCTTATGACTGGAAAATCAATTTCAAACTAACCCAGTGTCCCATGGATATTTATTTCTTTTACAGAAGTGCTGGGTGAAGTATCAGCAAGGGACAAAGAGTAACGTGTATATTTGTCAGATTTGTCAAGTGGTTCGTTTAAGCAAAGAATAAAAAAAATAGAAACATGGAAAATGATTGGTAAATGTAGGGGTGATAACGAGTCCACACTCACCTGAAGTCAAGGCACATCGTCTGCAGAAAGTGTGCTACGAAAGAGAAAGGAGGAATATTATTAAATGTAATGTATTACTTTGTGTTTGTATTACACCACAGTGTAGTTGAGTATTTGAGAGGCAGGCAGTAGACCTCATACATAATCACATCAAAGGTGAATCCAAAAAAAACCCGCAATACTACCAGAACACTTATAAACCACACAATTTCCAAATCCTCATGTAATTTGGATACTGAAACTCTTAAAGGTAAAGCAGTTATAAATTGCACAACTTGAGAGATGAACAGAGTTTGACATGCTGAAAAGAAAAGATATATCACAAGCGTGGACCGAGAGACAGACAGAGGGACAGCAGGAGACTCACCCCACATGTGGTGATGACAGGGTCCTTGAAAACGTTACAGCACAACTGGCAACAGAGTTTTACTGACGGCTGTTCAGCAAAAACCTGGGGCTCCTGCACACATGCAATCTCTTTAGGTCACTTGCTAAGCACAAACTGTAGTTTCATTGTTTTTCTAAACAGACCTTGTGTGTGTGTGTGTGTGTGTGTGTGTGTGTGTGTGTGAACACTGATGTCATGTTGCACTGAGAAAGCTATCACTGTTCTCTCTGAAACCATATGCATTTAGTAATTTTGTAACCTACACCCTTATATGTGTCCACATGCTCACGATTTGTATGTGGTTGTGTAGGTTTATGCGAGCTGGTATATTTTCAGTACATGTTGGGGTTCTTGTGCTGTGTGTTGTGTGCCGTACCGTGTCTTCTTCCTCTTCATGCAGAGAAAACGTGGAGCGCAGAGACATGTTGGATTCTGAATGCAGAGATCGGATTGAGATGGCAGAATCGGACCTCCGAGGAGTACCAATGGGAGGCTGACGTGAGGGAAAGAGGGATGGGGACAAATGGAAGTGAGCAGTCACAGCCCATGCAAATATCAACAGTACATCAAGATATCAAGGGATGATGTGCAGAGTAGTAAGATCAGCTTTAAGCTGAAATAATGAACAGATGCGTTCATCTTGGACCAACTCTATAAATGTGAGGATGGGCATTTGGGAGGGAGAAAATAAGACTGCTCACTGCTTTTCAAAACAAACCTCACTAAAACCTGTTTTGTATTGTACAATAATCTCACTGGCCCATCCAGTTTTGATAAACTGAGCATGAACATGTTCCAATGAGGATGATATTATATACTAATAACCAGAATCTAAATAATTGGTGCTACTGGTTGGTGCTATATATAAAACCAAAAATCTGGTAATGTAACAAGCATTGTGAGCCAGTACCATTCCATCGTCGTCATCTCGTGGAGAGTAAGTGAGAGTGCTCGATGATGAGGGAGTTCTTCTGTGTTGTTTGTAGGTGCTCGACCCCTCTGCTAAAGTTACACCAAAGACACATATTTCAGTGTTCGCAAAATGAAATGACTTGAAATGACTTGCAATTAACAAAATGGACTAAATCAATGACAGTCATCGAAAAGAAGAAAAGAAAACCTTTCGTGCCAGCAGCCACAGCTGAGAAGGCAGGACCAAAGGAGGCCTCCATCCTGCTCTGCAGAAAGAAGTAGAGGCAGAAGAGGAAAGTCAGAATCAGTGTGAGGTTGGTTACAGACAAAGAAATTAAACATCTTAAACATTTTAAAGAAAAAGATTAATTACTACTGGAATACATCAGCATCTATCAGCTAACTTACATTTAATCTGTATTAATGTCTCAAAAACACAATCAGACAGCAGGGTAGAAGTTTAATTTTCTTTTATTTATTAATTGTTTTTAATGGGGCATACCAATGGGGCCCATAATGTGGGGGCATTTTAAACACTTGGGGTCCCTTTTGAAGTACAAAAATAACCATTTTTACTGATCAGAATATTTGGCTCAGATTCATTTTTCAGTCAAACAGAACATAAGAGTTCAGAGTGAAAGAGCAATGTTTGTTTTCACATCAAATAATACTGTTTAGTACATCTCAAATAATGCCTTGTGGACATAGACATTCAACATACCATTAGGTGATAACCTAACTAAAATGAGGATTTTAGGATGTTATTACATAAAAACGAGCCTCCTCGTCTCTGTCACTCTCACGGTCAACGAGCACCTGCCGCTGAAAGTCTTTTAGTTGGACATATGGTCGGCTGAATTCCTTGTGGGAGCATTTCATTACAGCCCACTTACCAGTGCAAGTCATCAAGTCGTGATCATAGCCGAAAAATACATGACTGGCTGATGATGTAATTCAAAACAAGCCACGTTTCAGGTGTGTTTTACTTACTCAGAATGATTGATGAAACCTAATTAAGTTATTCATTATATCACAGCCTTGTTTGAGTTTATTTAGTGAGACCATTCCTTGTGCTCCCAGTTATTTCCTACACTGACCGCAATGAGCTATGTGTCAAAACAGTGATGTCTCTCACCCCACTGCTGGAGTCTGCTGGGGGGGTGGAGGGGCTGCAAGGGATGGCTGCTGTGGCGGCCGCTGCTTCTGCTCCTCCCGAATATCGATTGTAGCAAGACGTCTTACTGCTGCTCATAACCCAAAATACATGCACGTGTAAGGAAAATCCAGCAGCAAGCTAGACTTCTGAGCCTGAAGACACAAGGGAGGATAAGGGAGACAGGGAGACAGGTGAAGGGAAAAAGTGGGGCGTTGATAGAGAAGAGAGTGAGTAAGATGGATGTTGTGAGAAACACAGCTACATGTACAGTGAGTTTGTATCATCATCAAAACCAGCTGTTTGTACAAGTTATATGCTTTATAAGGGACAAAGAGCAGCAGGAGTAATACACAGCTACATTTAACACGAGAAATGTTGGGTGCTGTGGCTATGCAGCTCAGATTAAAGACACTTCAAGGTTAAAGATGCGTATCATTCAAGTTGTAGAGTCCATTTGATTGTTAGAAGGACACAAACCATTACAATGACGCCACGTTGATTATTACAACAAAGCAAATGCGCAATATTCATCACCAATGTTGGTCACAGATAAAGGCAATACATTTATATTATTTCTAACTCAGACTCTTATGTTGGTCAGATATATTATATTCTTGTGTTTCTAGAAATCTTGGCGCTCCCAACTAGGAGCTAAGATAAGTAATGATTATGCCGCTCTTATTGAGCTTTGCAGCAGGTGCAAATTACACCTGCACCTCCAGGATATCCAGCAGAGGTTTGTCTGACTCGGTCCGGAGGTAAACAATGCAACTTTCTCCCTTTTGAAACCAAACTCATTAAGCTTTCTCATTCAAATTTAAACTCTCCATTGAGATACGACTGTACACTCTTCATGCATTGATTATGATGATTCGTGTCGATGATCATGATGACTGATTTGTTTCCGAGTTACCATTTCATTCCTACTGACATGTGATTAGCCCTCCCCACACAAAAGGATGTAGTCTTTCCCTCGGGCAGGATATTGTAATTGCACAGAGGGCCTTCTCTTAAATCAATAACTTCAAATATATTTATTTACCTGATTGTCCAACATGTGTAGTTAGCTCATACTTCCATAAGTTGTGCCTCTTAAATAGTAAAATGCTCCTGAAATAAACTGAACCTTTTTAAATGAAGACATGCTGTTTTGAACGGCAGTGTGAAAAGGCGAAGTGATTGTGGAAGTCCCCTAAACTTCATGTACACTTGCTTTTGAAAATAATGTTATGATTTGGCGTGCTGCATATATGTTTATGTTTTGTTTTATTTTTTTAATATTCATAAAGGGCTTTGAATTAATTAAGATGTTCCAGTCTAGCTACCTTCTGACTGCACTAAATGGGTATCTTCACCAAGTCTGCTGATATCAGATCTGGGATTATTCCCCCACCACACCTAAAAACCCAAGTGGCCTTAAATCCCTTACTCTCCACAAGATAACATAGCCCTATCAATCTTGTAATTCTGTTCAAAAATGCTGA
Organism: Brotula barbata; assembly: GCA_900303265.1. Taxonomy (NCBI): domain Eukaryota; kingdom Metazoa; phylum Chordata; class Actinopteri; order Ophidiiformes; family Ophidiidae; genus Brotula; species Brotula barbata. The sequence goes on from OMNV01013322.1 coordinate 11,699, forward strand.
TTGATTTTCCTGATTGTGATTTTAAAAGTTCTAAAAGCGTTTACTAGCTAGAGAACATATATTTAGTAGAGAAACAAGGGTGAAAAAAACCCTAAACTTCATACAACTAAAGCATCTGGAAGAAGCACAGATTACAAATCATTAACCAGAACACCGGGCGACGACAGAAAGACAGAGATTAACATGTGACAGGCAAAAAAAAAAAAAAAAACACAGACAGAAAACGAAGCAGTGATGTAAACAGAATGGTATGCGGATTGTCAGCTCACAGTGAAACTGTCCAGGACCTCTAATCCGCCCCAACCAGGAGGAAAAAACGTCTCTATTCACAGCCCTGGGGCTTCCCGTAAAGGTGGGAAGGACCCACATCATCGAAGTTATGGCCTGACAGCTAAATCTTCAAACGAGTTTGACTGTTTGCTGCCAATTAGGCGCTCCATATCAGCCGTCATCTCGTCAACAACTCTTCTACAGCTGCGTTGATTAGTTATCTTAAGTGGTTTGTTTGCTAGCTTGTTGGCTGTGCTAGTTTGTTAGCTACGAGCGAAAATAAACACACGAGCAATCCTTCTGTTAGCTTACGATCTTTAGCTAACCGTGCCCACCATCAACGGGACATTTACGCTTCTTGTGGTCGAATCTGCAGCGCTACAGCGAATTTTTGACCTTACCATATATTGTGTAACGGCGCAGCTACAAAATCAGCAGACGAATTCCCCTATTCTGTCACGTACACGCCACGAATGCAGCTAAAACAATGCCGCGATGGCTTATCGGAAATGTAGTTGAATTCTCGTGCTTCTTCTTTTTCTTCTTCGTTTGTTTTGACGTTTGGCAAATAGGAATGCGCGTCACTTCCATCTACTGGACTGGAGTGTTGGCTTTGGAATCTTTCACAATTTCACAATTATTCTCAAATCTTTATTGTCTCAACCTCTTCTGGTCAGGCGGGTAGTACTTAGAAATACTAACAAATAATACAGTCCTTCCCTTCTGCATCAGTCCTTGTTTCTCCATCAGCGCTTAAGTTCTATTTAATCCTCAGTCTGGTGATTGTTAGTTCATTATGATTTCTTCCAATAGCATTTAAATATCTACTTTTGTAAAAATATAGACATCCAGTTTTGTTTTTCAACATCACACATTTCCTGACATTTCTTTCTGTTATTCTTTAATGTGCCATATTTAAACTTATTAGATTTTTCCTAATTACTATTTCTGTCTGCGTTGTACATAAAAAGACAAACAAAGCAAAATATACACTATATAACCGACTGTATATACATATATATACACACACACATACATACATACATATATAGATATAATATTGGCCGATATATCAGAATTTCTCTTTTCTTTTTCTCCCAAATAATAAATATCAGCATCAGCCCCAAAAATCAAATATCATAATTATGTGTAATTACAAACTAGAAATTGGACTGATTAGGCAAGAGATAGAAGTAGAAAAAAAAGTTTCCCCAAATTTTGGCCTGTGGGGGCAAAAGGTCCTCTATAAATTTCCGACCCTCACTCATGGCTTCACTTCTTCCACATCCTGCAATGTCAACTCCAAAACATCTCCCTTTTATAAACAGATATGTCATCAGTTATTCTATGTCTGTTTTGAACCTCAAACTCCTCATATTTTTTGAGGATGTGGTTTGGACCTTGTTTTGTCAGTAATGTTAGTTTAACATTATTTGATGTTCAAAACACATGTATCATACACTGACACCATTCCCATTTGTTTTGCAATGGACCAGTGGATGGTGCGGTGGTGTGGTGGTAAGCGTGGTGGTTAGCACTGTTGCATCACAGCAAGAAGGTTGTGGGTTTGAATCCCGGGGTCAACCTACACACCGTTCTTTGTAGAGTTTGCTTGGTCATTGTCCTTGACCAAGGCAAGATGGAAGATCTAGAGTTGGACCCTGTTGTGTGTTTGCATGTGTGGGCTACCCACTGCTCCTCATTGAGGATGGGTTAAAGTGCAGAGTAAGTGCAAGTATCGTTCTTTCTCTTCTTCTTATGATGTCTAACGTACTGATTTTTAGAATGTTCCCTGGTTGTTCAATATCATTACCCTCCATTGCCCTCTGTCTCCATGATTCAGGTCTGACTATAGCCACTACAGATAAAGGAAAATAATATGTTGGTCATTTGTGGAAAAGGTAAACCTGCTTATTGTATTGGCATCTAAATCAGTGGAAACACACCCAACAAACACTGAAATATGTCAAGACAACACAGCAAGAGTTCTAGGACGGAGAATTGTTGCATTTTAGCTTAAAATCACAGTTGTGATACCTACAGTCAAAATATATGAATCAAAATTTCACCTTTTACATTGATCTCACACAGTATAGCATTGAGAGCTCTTAGTCAACTCCGCAAACATACCATGCTTAAAGCTGTGACTGATACAGGCCTGTACGAATTGTTCAAAAAAGAAAGAAAGAAAGAAAGAAAGAAAGAAAGAAAGAAAGAAAGAAAGAAAGAAAGAAAGGAGGAACTGTGTAATTGAGATGACAGGAAACATCTGCAAGTCATTGTGTACGTGCTTTTTGTCACTGTTCTGTCTTTCCCCTTTTCCTCTATTCGCTATTATCTTGTTAGTACTCATAATATTATTTATTATCTTTTCATTGTCATGTACCATAATGTAAAATAACTCGAATTGCAGCTGTCGCATAATTCACATTTTTACAGTAAGATACTGTACCACACTGGTCTAAAATTAACAGGATTGTAAAGTCATGGCTGGATGGCTAGATGGATGGATGGATGGACGGATGGATGATGAATGGATGGATGGATGGATGGATGGATGGATGGATGGATGGATGGATGGATGGAAAAATCCTTAGACCATTATTGCAGTCTTTCTCCTCCCTTTCTCTCTGTAACCTGCATACCACAACGTGTAGTAGGGCATTCTTTGCATGTGGATGCCATCTGCTGGTGAAAATAGTGCTGTACGTGAAAGGGAGATGGAGAGAGGGGATTGTGTTCGTGTGTGCGTGTGTTTGTGTGTGCACATGCCTAAGATTTGACTTATCAGATTGGTTTGCTATTATTCCAGCAGAAAGACAGATAGATAGAGAGAGAGAGGGACGGACGGACGGACGGACAGACAGACAGAACAGATGAGACGGACGGACGGACAGACAGATACATTGAATAGATAGAGAGAGACGGACGGACGGATAGAGAGACAGATAGATAGATAGATAGATAGATAGATAGATAGATAGATAGATAGATAGATAGATAGATAGATAGATAGATAGATAGATAGATAGATGTCTGATTGTAGATTTCCTAGTTTGCTATTTTGAGTTTCAGAGTAGACGCTTATTGTTTTTACGCCTAAGCTCTACATAATAGGTAGGAAGGAGCAGCATGCACTTGGGTGTGGCTATGTTTTTGTTAACAGAGCAAGATGTTTGCTTGCCTTTCAGTGGTTGAACCATAAAGAAACTCAAAACCTTTGTTGGACATTGAGGGTTTTTTCCCAGCTTCTCCAATTGAAACAAATTTAACAAATCCCTAATCATTACTCATGGCATACCGCTGTTTTTTGCAGTCATGTATTGCCAGCAAATTAGTGGGCATACAGAGACAATTCAAGTCCAGTAGAGCCCGATATGACATACAATGTCTCAAATGGCTCAACAAACCAACATAACAATTATCAACCTAGCCCAAATATCTCTGATGGTAAGAAAAGACTCCCCAAAAATCTAAGAACGACAGAAAAGGAGATAATCCATGGAGAGGCAGTTCAGAGAGACGTACGCTCTCCTCCAATGGCCAGGTTTGCAATAGGAACTGTGTGTGGGATTGATTAATTACATAGAAATTCAATAATAATGTAGGAAAATAACACAAAAACAGCACTTGACATCTGGTGAAGTAAAGAATCCCAAGTCTGCATATTGATCTGATCAATGTCATGACATGAATCAAAACAAGTCCTGATGCAGAATTTCAATCCACATAGGAAGATGGGTGACACACACACTTTTATCCATTTCTAAAGTAACTCCATTCTCCACTCCTTTTTTGTTGTGTGTTTATGTATGGTCCAGTCGTCAAGGAAACTTACTTGCATTGTGTAGGCCTGATGTGCATCACGTGTCTCCTCTGACAAACGGCCACTATGTCGAGAATAGTGACACACAACACAACACAACCATGTTCCCTCATTCAAATATGTTGGTTACTGGGCCTATCTAGTGTTTACCTATACACACATCATTAAATAAAAAAAAATCCCATGACAACGTGATACCCTGATATTGATACAAATGCCACCGTATACAGTGACTGATGTAGGTCATGAGTGAATAATATTCAGTTACTGTTTACAAAGTGCACCAGGTAACTCGATTCGACTAGTCACAACAGGCACACACACTGCACATACTATATTTCCCACTGCCCTAATTCACCAAGCACCAGAATCGGTTTATCCTTTTTCTAACACAATTGCGTTTAAGAGACTGCTAAAACTGGGGCCACTTCAAGGACAAGTCCACGACACAGGACAGTGCATCATTCCTCACTCCTTGGCTCCTCAAATATTTAAATATTTCTGGTTTCCATTCAGTAGACACATCCGACTCTCAACCCTTTGTTTGCTATGACGTTACCGAGGCGAATTTGTTTTTGAAAAAGAGAGCATTGCTAAACGGGGAGGTGCTCCGTTTTTAGAACTTTGTGTTCCTGAACTCAACATCCTCTCCGACACAGTCGCGTGCTCCCAGTCCGCCTTGTCAAGCAGCATGCGCGTGCGCGCGGGCACGGAAACGTGACATTGTTTTGATTCAGAGAGTTTTAAACACGTAGCGTCGAAATGTGTTATGTTTAAACAAAACAAAGTAATGAGCAGAAAAATTAATTCATGCCATATAACGAAGCGATGGACGGCTGATGAAAAGGTTGCTTTATAATTTAGTAGTAGAATGCTGTCGAATATTGTAGCTGTAAGCCTTGAAAACCCGTTGTTTCTACTGTTATTTTTCCAATGCAACTCAATGCTGCTGGTTTGAGGAGACCTTGCTGTTCTCTTCTTCGCTCTCGTGCGGGTTACGCCCCTCCTTAGATTTGTACTTTCACGTGAGCGGGAAGGGGCGGGGGGCACGTGTGTAGCCACGAGGAGATTGTTCTTTCAGCACTACGGATACAACAAAACGATCAGTGTGCGCACACACACACACACACACCATTGTGTTTGTGAGCGTCAGGTGCCGATTTGCTTTCATTTTGCGTTCCTGCTCACGGCGTGAATTTATGCTTATTGCACTCAAGGTGTCGACATTTTGACTTAGTGTTCTTTTGGAGTTCACGTTCCGCACACATACACAGTGCAGAAGCGCCTCGTCCTAAGCAACTCGTCACATATTCATGCTAGCTGCCCGGCGACCAATCAGTAAAGTGTATTTATAAGGGGGCGTGGTCTTAACTCAACAAGCGTTCTCGGTAGTCACGGTGGCGCGCGGTCCGTGGAGTGTAGTTTTTGTCTTTTAAAGCGGCGCTTTGAACAAATGGGACCAGAGAGCAGTCGATATTAAAGAGAACCTCAAAGACACGCATTGCTTCGGTTTTGTTTTTCCTGGTTGGAAGGAGCTCTTGTGCCGCATATTGCCCGTTTGGTCGGGGGTTGACAGGGAACAATGCCTGGTAAAGCCGCAGTGGCCGTGATGCTTTCGTCCAGTGGCAACGACGTTAAAGTGTCTCCACAGAAGTCCTTCCCGTTTGTTTTGAAGAAGATCATGGACATCCCGCCGCCTAACATCCTGGAAGGAGGCGACGACGGTAAGCCCGGTCCGGTCAAACTTCAAAAGTGTAGATCTGTCCCACGAATTCGTTTCGAGTTTGTTGACGCTTTTCAAACTAACACAGCCACCGACCTACTGTCACCGAAACAGCACAACGGCTGTAAACACAGAATCGATTGTGACATTTTATTAATGAAACAGTTGCCCGGTAAGATCCGCCGTGCGGTGCACCGAGTCAGCCCCGTTTCATCTTCCTCACAGGCTGCGAGGAAATAGAAAGAACAAAAAGTTCCAGCTCGTCTCCGCCGCTCCTGAAGCGCTGCAGCAAAACCACAGAGGCACCGAATGATGGCAACGATCGACGGATTTGCGCTCAACCGATTAATCTTGCATGAGCCGATAGAGTTTATAATCAGTTTGCAATCGAATTGTGTTCACGGTCGCTGCGAGATTATATTCCACAGTTCCCTTCTTTCCTGGTTATTTTCTGCTTTCTCCAAAACACTCATTGAGGAATTCATTTAATATCAGCTTTCAGTTCATGAAATGTCGTCTTCAAAATCCTCTGTGAGCATTTTGTTTACCTCCACCGTGCTTCCTTGTGGAGGTGGCCGCTTCAACCCTCTGGTGATTGTACACCATCAGTCGTATATTAGACTGCATTGTGCCAAAAGGCGTATATTTTGTGCAACCCATTCCCAGACATAGGGGACACTTACAGTCTCCTCTTGACTTCGTTGCAGAAATAGAAAAAGAGAAGTTGTGCTCATCAGAGGATGGTGAGGATGGTGGAGCAGGAGCAGCCAGTGTTGGTGGAGGATCTGGAGGTGGTGCCGGCGGAGGAGGGGGCGTGGGGGCATCGGCTTCCCTAACCCCAGCGATCTGGGAGAAGACCATTCCATATGATGGAGAGACCTTCCACTTGGAGTACATGGACCTGGACGAGTTCCTCCTGGAGAACGGGATCCCTGCCAGTCTGGAGGGAGAGGAGCTGCACAAATCTCTGAGTCTGACTTCAGAGGAAGCCAGTGGAAGATGCGTATCTAAGGTTACAGCCACAGCTTCTACTACTGCTGCGTCCCCCGCCTCTGCTTCTGAATCTTCTCCCTCTGCTGTCGCTGCCACCTCTACGGACACCTCAGAGCCCGAGGATGAGGTGACGGTGACTACACTCCAACCGGCTAAGATGGAAGAGAAGGAAGAGAAGGAAGAAGAGGACCAGCAGGAGCAGGAATCCCTGTCTGCGGAGGCACAGACAGAAGAGGAAGTAAAGGAGAGCGAAACAGGTGAGTAATTCAAACGTATTCTTGCATAGCTGGAGGTTTGTAAGATATGTGGTTGCTGCTCTTGATTATTTTCTCCATTACTACATTACAAAAAAACTATCTTGGTACGTCCATAAAAGTTTATGGACACGGAAACATTCTCACCAAACACATCAGGCGTGCAGTTATTTATACTGCCTGTAGGTTTGGCTGTTGGAGTTGCACTAATTAAACTTAATATGACAAAACAAACACTTGGAGCAGCACATATTCTGGCTTTCATATCTTTGGCACATGTTGGTCACATTGACATGGTGCATTAGAATAGCGCACATCACCATGACCCACAGAAACCCACATGCAGAAATGAAAACACGCCGTGATGCCATGTAAAAAGTCACAGCTGCGTCCTTAGCGCCACAAGACCAGGGTCATGTCTATACTTAATGTAAACAATTCACCTGCACATGGTTAATATCAAGCCTTTATTTGAAACATTGGTGTTGCGCGTTGAGAATGAGTCCTAATAATCTGCTAGAAGCAGTGCCTACAAAATTCTGTCATGTCAGCAGCACAGTAATGGTGACAGCCAGCATATAACTTTTATGAGAAGATGACTGGTCGTGGCAGAATTCATTCATTGGCCCAGTATCTCTGTTTTTTTCTTTCTGCTTTTGCTTTTTTCACTTTCATAAAATAGATAAATTCAGATCTCTTTGATTGTCAACATCGTAAAAAGAATCTTATCCCCATAGATCATATCCAGTGGAACCATGCAGGAAGTTTCCTAACGAGCTAACTTTTACATTGTATCCATAGATGTTAAAGCTGTGGAACGTAACACTCCCTCCCCCACGGACCCAGAAGCCATCGAGGTGGATGTGAACTTCCAGCCGGACCCCACAGACCTCGTCCTGTCCAGTGTGCCGGGGGGAGAGCTGTTCAACCCACGCAAACACAAGTTCTCTGACGAGGAGCTGAAACCGCAGCCGATGATCAAGAAGGCCAAGAAAGTGTTTGTTCCTGATGAACAGAAGGTCGGTCCAGCTAGTGCAATAAAAAAAAAAGCTGAAAAAGCTTTTATAAACAAAACGGTTGACGACAGAGCAACACTGTTTATTTAGTAGCTGCAGATGATGATAATCGAAATATTATATAAGGGCATAGTGGCCATATCATTTATTAATTTTGCTAAAATGTAACAGTTTATAATGCATGCATGGGATATGTGGACAAGAAGTATCTTAGAAATGACAACAGAAGAAATTTTCTGTAGCTGTTTTGAATTTTGACAGCAGATTTCTGGTTCATGAGATCAAAAATTCCACCATATGATGATGATGATGATGATGATGATGGTGATGATGATAAAAGTGACTATATTTTTCCTCGGTGCTTTAACCTGCTCATACGCTGTTTGATATGATGCAAATTCCAACATGTCTCTGGTCTGAGCGGGGGAGACTTGCAGAGATAAATCTGTTCAGATTAAATTGTTGTGTCGTGATCTGCTCAGATTGAGGGTTGGTCATGGATTACAGATTAAGAATGGGGGATGTTGAACATGTGAACACATCTGTTTGTTTGTTCTCAGGATGAAAAATACTGGTCGAGGAGGAAGAAGAATAATTTGGCAGCCAAGCGTTCCCGTGATGCACGGCGGCTGAAGGAGAACCAGATCACAGTGCGCGCTTCCTTCCTGGAACGGGAGAACGCAGCGCTGCGGCAGCAAGTGGCCGAGCTGCGCAAGGACTGCGGTCGCTGCAAAAACATCCTGGCCCGCTATGAGGCCAAGTACGGCCCTATGTAAAGAATCAGTGAAGACAAAAGCAGAACCCCATCCGCCGCTGAACTCAACACAGACACAAAGACCAAGACAACCTAAATTTGCACTGCTGTCCATGCTGACCACGAGTCGCATCTGTGACCAAACCCAGTCACTGGAATTTTGGACCCACACTGGCAGACAGCAAGGCAGCTACAGTACATCGGGAGTGGAAGTCACAGCAAGGCCCGTGGAGAGCGCCTGGCTCCTACGGTCCAAGAGGAAGGGGGGCAACACTCCCGTGTCACCCCTGCACCTAATATACGCTCCGTCTCCAGGCGGCTTCAAGAAAGTCAGACAGTGTGAACAGAGCAGGCTGGCACAAGGGAACCACTGACCTCTAAACACAACACACTTATATCACGGCATCGCAACAGGTTTCTAAGTGGACCAAAGCATGAGTACCTATTCTGACCGCTGCACACTTCCTGTCCCTCACTTGTGCTCGTGCACTTGCAATTGTGTGTTGTGTGTCCTTTGTTTAAATTAGTTGTCTTTGGCTCAGGAGATGGACGGGTGGACTTTTAATTTGCTCGTCGCAAGATAAAAGAGGAGAAGTGGATAGATGACAGAAGGAGCAGGAGTCGGCTTTCAGAGGGATTCTTCCAGCCTGAAGAGGTGAGAGCCAAGACGTCAGGTCGTCAGAGGGGGGAAGGAGGAGTCAGAGCGCGACTTGGCCGCACACCTTCCTCCCGTCTGTGCTTTGAGCCGAACACACACACAAACGCACCGTGACGAAACGGTGTTTGTAAATGTAGTCTTCCCCCTGTACCACACGTTTGCGTATCTGTGTGTTAACCATTTTTGCACTTTTCCTTAAGTGTGTGAGGGTGGGCCGGTACTTTATTTACCACAGCCCTGCGAGGCACAGTAGCTGACCATATGATATGCATGACAACTGTGTGGTTTATTGACCTTTTTACTGACCTCCGTTCAGCTTCCAGAGCCTCACACGCAGTTAGAAGACCAGATCATTTTGAGATGATGTTGACTCTACGGAAGACGCCCAGTGTGTTTCATCTGTAGGTCATGATCTGTTGTTGAAGGTATACGTCTGATGATTCCCAGGGCCCTCACATGCAGAGGGGTTTGTGTTATGCAGGGATGTTTATTTTACTGCACACTGCAGGTAGAGGGCGTTAGAGGCGCTGCTTTCCTCATGACGGTGTAGCGACGGCAGCATTTTTTCAGCCTCAAAGTCGTTGTAAATATCTATATCATGACAGGGACCCCGACTGTGTCTTTATTAACCCCACACCTTTCCTACGTTTGCCAAATAGCGTGTATTTATTAAAGTAAATAATGTGGCGTACAACAATATGTCAGATATTTTCTATTTTTCCTGAGGAACAATACTCCGAATTAAGCCAATGATGAAGCAGGGAATTCAATGGATAAACTGTGCTTTTGGATGTTTGTTTTCAAAACAGCTTTATAATAACAGGTATATGGTTTCTCTCTCTATATACGTATATATACAGTATATATAAATATATACACACAGGACAGGGCATACTTATTTTTACCTCATCCAACACATCTGTTGCTGAGTGGTTAAATATTTAGCGAGGGTACAAGCGGTGGCGGTTGAAGCGGAAAGCACATAAACTGCAGCTTAGTTCCAATTTGCAAAACTTTGACTCAGATTTGATGCATCGATTTATTTTTGCCAAAGCGGCTGAGTCTGTGTCAAAATTTGTACACCCATTTCAGACTGTATGGCACTTGACATGTCGGGTGTTGTTGATGCAGATTTTTCTGATGAGTCAGCTCGTGCTTGTCATTGATCTCGGAAAGACGTGGCAATAATCCTCTGGAACTACTCCATGCTCGTTTGATTTCAGCGGTGATGTTCAGTATCTAAAGTCAGTATGATGTACTAACTAGAGAAATGCCCCAAAGTCGTTTGTGCTTCCAGTTTAGATCCCCTGTACTTTGGGATCCTAATGCATGAGACCCAGTGAAGTTGTTGTTATTTTCTTTCCTGAATATTTCACACCAAGTGTACTTATGTCTGTAAACTGTCACTGAAAATAATGAAAATCATACTGTTACCGTTACCGTACAGAACATCTTGGCTAGATTTCTGAAGTTTGATGTTTACAACATGCATATTAACGCCTCCTTGTGCAGTCAGTGCTTGAACTTGGGGGGGGGAGGGGGCAAACATCAGCTGACAGGGATTGTTTTGATCACTGTGTGTATTGTTTCTATATACTAATGATTGATCTATAGATACACTGGACAAGTTGGTGCTGTTATGTTCTAAAAGATTGTTTCTTCCAGTTTCCTAGTGGTGTTGTATAAAATACATTTCCGAGGAACAGACATTAAATGTCAACCTTGACAATATTGCATTATATGTAGTATTATATTTGATGTTAATGGAAACTTTGTGTACTGCATAATGATATAGATATTGACTAAGAAGACATAAAACCAGTATCATTATTACAGCAGCATTCAGTATGTAGCAAACTCGTTTTTACTGCTCCACGTAGCTGCAGTACTCATGAAAACCTGTTTCTAATGTTTTGTTTTTGTGATGTTTTGCTTTCTCTTTTCATATATAAAGATGTTTTTTTTATACTGTATGGGACACGTGCAGTTGCAGTACCGTGTCCTAACTGTATCTTGTATCATGCATACAAAATAAAGTCTATTGAAACGTGAGCGCTTACTTTGACCTTGCCTGAGTCATCGAGCAGCTGCGGCAGTTCTAATGGGAAGCACAGTGAATCAATAAAAAAGTGAATCTGTGCGCTACGACGGGCAAGCCGAGACTCCTCCGCGCATGCATGTACACACATTGTGATTTCCTTCGCACTCTTGTTGTTTCTCACCGTCCTTTCCACGCCTCAGCCCTGCTGCTCATCAGTATTCCACCGGAGTAGGAGATGTTGCGTAATGATCACATCCACACACAGGGGAGCAGTGTTGCGTAACAGCGGCAGCGTGAAAAAACAGCAGGCTGGGATGAGATGGAGATGGGGAAGATGGGAGAGTGCACAGAAAGGAAGATGAGGAAGAGAGGGGAACTTGGAGGATGGAGGGGAGGAAAGAGGAGAAAGGGTGAAGGAGACCAGGACGATACAGAGGGGGAGGAGAAGGGGCTGAAGCAAGCAGATGGACAGGGGGAGGGCACGGGTGGCAGACATGTACCGTGCATTAATGTCATCTTCTCTATGCGCTGGTCGTGGAAATACATACATGTACATGATGCTCTGAATACTGTCTGCATTTAGAGAAAACCCAGAGTAGGAACGGGAGAGAACAGAGCGCTGGATGATGAAACTCAGTCTAACACAGAATGTGCTGGGGGAAACCAGCCGAGGTGGGTGGAGGCGATCTGGCTTTTCACCATTTGAGAATCTTATTTCGCGTTGAGTTATCGATCAAACGTCACTTAGATTTATCGTTGTCACAGACAGGAGCGCAGATCGACTATTCATGATCCGCCGTGCGATAAATCCAGCAGCAGCTCAGCATCAAAAGAATGTACAGTAATGTGGGACGCCCGTTCCTCTCCGCTGTTATGTTTGCAGAATTAATGAGCACAACACAATCATCTTATTTGCCATGCTTATTTTTGCCAATCTGCTTTTATTACAAACTTAAAAAAGAATCCAATACAATAAGAAACTGCAGTAGTAACTCCCCAATCCTGAGGGGCGGCACAGAAAACAGGTCATTGCATTTCAGTAGTGAAAGATTCATTACACATCTACAGGGTGTACAGATCAGATATAAAATAGGAAAAAAAAATAGTAAAATACAGGCAAAAAACAAAAACACTATATAGATCTATCATTAACTTTAATCCGTTTTACTCTTCAATCTGACATCGACAATGAAAAATTCCAAAGTGCAAAATAAAATGCACACGTCAAGCGAAGGACATCAGAATATGAAAATCTTGTTTTGTTTTTTATCTCCTCCATAATTGGATCCCTGACTGAAGAATAGCCTGCTTCTCAACTAGATTGACGACTGAAAATCCCTTAGAAATTCAGATTAAAATGTTCCACCGAGCGTCGGCCATCCTACTTTCTTTGTCCTTCAAAACCTGCCATACATCATCTTCCTAATAAAGAAATATTGGACTTTAGGTGAGGAGGTAGAAACCCCTCAATTCTTTGAGGGTATTTTATATTATGGTTACAATGCATTGTAACGGGGTGAGGATCTGTGGAAGTAAAGGCAGTCGGGGATTATGGCTATAGTACCAGGAGCACGATGACTACGACAATGATGGGAAATAAGAGGGAAGCGGCCAAGGTTCGTTAAGATGGGCGTCTATGGTAGGATGCAAGTGCTGATTGGTAGAGATGGCAGATTTTTCCTGGTGAGTGGTGAATAAAATGGGAATTTATGGAACGCTGAGCTCACAAAAAGAAAAAGCAATTGCACTGAATCGCTGGGGAATTTTTGGTTTGAAGTCATAAAAGGGAATTTAGTGTCAAACTCCTCTGGGCTCGGAAAGAACTAAACAAAAAAAAACAATGACATTATTTATCTTTTCCAACACAAAGCCATTGTAAACATTCAGAACTCTCCAAAAATCCAACTCTATGAATTAACGCTTTACCCGTCTTTTATTAGACAAATACTGTACAATACACATTCAATACTTTATTCTATACATTTTTATTTCTTTTTCAACTTGCATATGTTCATGGCTATTTCTGAAAAAATAACTTCAGCATGTAAGAAACTAAACAAGGAATCTGAACAGAACTTTTCATATATACAATCTTGGACTTGTAAATTCTTATTTGTACAAATGTCATTGATAATTTGCCAAACAATATAGAAAAAAATGGAAATAAATTACAAAACAAAATCGTATAAATGCATTTCTGTCACAATCACAATGGTGATAGATACAGTCCCACCCATCCCCCCTGGAAAAAAATAAGCACAAACTAAGTAAAACTTGAGCGACGGCATGCAGATGACGAGCAGTCTCATCGCAATACCAGCGTGTGCGCAAGTTAAGGGGACTTGGGGCGATCGTTTAGAAAACATTCAGATCAATGAGGACATTTACCTCCATCACGAAGCATCTAAAGTGAAATGTAGTTCCTGTTTGGATCCCTAAAGCTCTTCATGACAATAAAATGTGCCTTTAACAGACTAAGGAATGGGAGCGGTTCAGCTCCAACATCAGGAGCTCGATAATAAAGTGCTGACAGCTCTAATGGACATTTGAGGGTTTCTCTCGTCTAGTGATGACCCTACATTCACATGGACCCAACAGACTAAGCTTATTATTGCCAAAAACAGGAGACGGTTAGCCAATGAAAAGACAAAATGCATATCTTAGTCCACGTCACTGATCGCTGTAAGAAGGAAAAAGCCTGAGAGAAACCTGAACTGTATGATTCTGGTTTCCCTTTGTAGCAGCCAGAGGAGCAGAGATCACTGAAGAATTTCAAGAGAGGAGAGAACAGTGAAAGCGTTTGGCTTCAATACCATTTAAGCTCCCCACAAACGTGCTCTGGGTTTTAAAGTGTTGCTTTCAAAGTGAATACACCCTGGACACCCCGTAGGTAGCAAAACCATAACGGGTCCCGTTTCTATCCTTCATCTCTCTCCTCTCTGTGCAGAGGAAAACCTCTCCTTCATAGTCAAAGTCATGCTAAGCCATTTATCACAATCCCTACTGCTTAACTGCTGCATCCCCTCCCCCTTACATCCTTCTCTGCCTGTTCACCTTCACACACTGCTGACCAGAATTGTATATGTACATGCACGCGTATGTGCTGGTGTGTGCGCGCATGTGTTTTATTTGTGTATAGTCATGAATGTAATCCCAGTGCGTACAACTGACATATCAGCGCGTGGTTTGCGCGTTTCAGATGCAAAGATTGGTTTTGCCCTTTCACATTCACTGAGGTTTCCCTGACCTTCCCAGCTGTAATTCCTCCTGACTGGTACAATACATTCCACAAAATTACTCCCTGAATGCCCCAAGCGCCATTTGTCCTCCCTCCTCTGCACTCACGTCCTTTAAATCCACAACATGTACACATTTGATCCGATGACAAAATGTGACAATTAGGTGTGTTTCAAGGTTTTTTTT
>OMNV01013327.1:6229-21582 GCA_900303265.1 Brotula barbata
CCCCTCCGGCCCCCCCCCCCCCCCCCCCCCCCCCCCTATGTCTAGTAGAGGCTTGGCCTTGAGTTATAGGTGCAGACGCAGAGCCTAGGCTATTTAGGGGCAAGCAGCTGGGGAGCAGACCAACTATTTCCTGGGGGAGGGGGCTCAGTTGAATGAGTGTACTTGTGTATGTGTGCATGTTATTGTGTCCGACCAAGCTTTCATGTGTGTGGCGGAGATGGGTTGTTCCGTTCTCGGTCCTCTGTTCATATCCAGTCAACCTTATCCCATTCTGCCCTCTATTCACTTCCCCCCTTTTTAGTTTTCTTTGGCAGTCCTCTGATCAGTATCAACTTAGAGTCTGTTACGCCACCACAGTCACTTCATGATTTCCGCCCCATCACTATGTGCTTTGGAACCGTTCCATTTCTGCATCAGATTATTGGTTTTTATGCATATGTGCCAATCCGGGTGTGCAGATATTAATTGCAAGGCCTTTTGATTGTGTGTGTGTGTGGTGGCCATGGCAAATAATTCACATAATCTACGAACTTTTTAAATGTGCAATGCCTTCTGTTGAGCTCGGCATGCACCCTTATGCAAAATAGCATTTATCATAAAAGCATTTGGCTTTTTGTATCTTAGAGAGATTAGTCAAGGAGCTCGACCAGGGGCTCTGTGCATTTTGCCAATTTGGCATTTGCTCAGTGTTTTTTCTGTCTTCCGTTCTGTCATCTTCATTTAAGTAATGCACTTGGGAAATTTGTTGCGAAAGCTGATTATGTTGGTTAGATAGTGCTTCAGTGCAAAGGCATAAAGAAAAATAGGTTTCGCTTTGCATAGTAAGCCATTTGTGGAGAGAGACACGTGCTACCTTAAACTCAGGTCAAACAAACACAAACACAACCAAGTCTACACTTGTTGTTTAACAGCACAAGTGTCTGAGTTTCCTGTAGAATGCATATTTTTGTGTTCGCAAGTAGTGCTTTAGAATTTTAAATTTTTATTGCATTGGTTTTACTTACAGTCCACTTACTGTAAATGCTCTGTCTTCCACTATGAAAACATTATTTGTGTCGGAATCCTTAACTTTTTAATTTCAGCGCTATCGGCCAGGAGCATGAGATACTGCTCCGAGACAAATTGAAGGAGAGGGATCTTTCCTTTCTAGGTAAGCCATCCCTTGACCTGCCCAGTGTGGGCAGCGTAGCCTTTTTGTAAGATAGGTAAGGTGAGACATGTACACGACTGATGTAGCGGATGTTATCTTACATTGATTTGCTAACAGCCAAGAGCAAATATCAAATATCCCTGAATGTGTCATTTATTCACTAACCTACAATGAATATTTAAAGAAATAAGAGCTTCAAAGATTGCTTCTAATGTTTGCGTAGCAATAATGTTTGGTCCTCTCGGGTTGCCAGATAAGACTGAGGTGACTTGTAAAACACTCTAAATTGGCCAGATTCCATTTACATGACCTTGAACTGTATTTTTATATAATTTATATGTTTTGTATGACTGTATATATTAAAAAATGCCTTTTTTTCTCTGAGTATTTGAGGGAACCTTGTGTAAAAGTCCAAAACTTGACAAATGTGCTTCTAATTTCTTTACACCCGGCCCATGTTCACACACAAATCCTATTCATTTATCAATTTTGCAGTGGCTCATTTTTAATTATCTTGTGGTTTCCCAACACTGCTGTCTTGCTCAGACAATATTAAATCAAAGTAGAGTGTCCAGGTGTGAAATTGTGAAACAGAATTTGTTACCTTAGCTCATCATCCCCATCCCCATCATCGTCCCCTCGGTGAGATGAGTGATGAGGGATCAAAGTCATTCCCTCTGTCATTAAGACCATATCATTTATTTGGACCTGGAGAGCTGACCTTTCTTCGGGGCTGTGCAGAGGACTGTTCTAAAACTGTCAGAGTTTGGGGGCAAGAGGGCCACTGAGTCAGCCTCACCCCATCTGATAAATGGATTGGAAATAAGCTACCCAACAGTGGAGACGGACCATTAATTTTAATCAAAGGTGATGCGAAAAGGCGATCAGAGCCGCGTGACATTGTCAACAGCCCAGTAAGTGTGAATAGGAGACGTAAAAATCCCTCCAAGGCCCTATTTCACCATGCAGATATGCACATCTACGCCCATACTGCCACACCCCTGATGCCCCGCTGCACCACAGGCCTCTGGCAGCCTCACTGACCTCACTTGGCTCTTTTTCTCCGCTCCTGGCTGATGCTGCCTCCACACCACCACTGACACCACCACCACCCTCTACCTCTCCTCAATTCACTTCCATGCTCCATTAGTTGAGCTTGGCTGGAGACAAAGAGGCAGGCCTCTGGAACTGAATGACCTGGTCAGCCTGAGATTTAATGGAGAAATCAGGTGTTGTAGGGATAATGGCTGAAGCGCGCCAGAAGTCAAGGACAATGGCTACAGCCTGTGCAGTCAAGGCTCAGGCTTACAGAAGCTGTAATGCCAACCTTGTCCCCTTGATCTATACTTTATAAAGCATAAACAAACTGCAAAGAGGAGAGCAGGACTGGAACTAGATAGGTTTTTTTTTTGTAACGGCAGCAAATAAGTTGCACATGGAACCAGCGGGGGTTTTCTTATCAGGATCTTCATAAAAGCTGTTAGTTTATCAACCTATTGTATGAATAACATCACCTAATGTGGTGAGTGGGACTTGCAAAATAACAGTCTTACGTAAATGTGTCACTTTCTGTCCTGCAGATGAAAACCAGCTGAGAGCAATGGGTTATGACAAAACACCTGACATTATCCTGGAGGTTCCAGTTGGTTAGTATTTACATCAGAAACGACAGGATTTTATTAGATCTGAACTGTGTGCTCAAATTTTTGTCACGTTATTAAGGATTTGCATTGTATTTCAGGTCAGTTACTAGGGAGTAAATGTAAAGTCAATTCACAGAAAATGTCACATGTCCCTTTTGGAGCTTGCCTGTATGGCTTTTTTTTTTTTTTTTTTTTGGTCACAGTTTTTCTGACTGGCTGCGTGTTTTTCTTTGTGTTTAGCTGTGGAAGGGCACATCGTGCACTGGATTGAGAGCAAAGCTTCATTCGGAGATGATCACAGCCATCGCACCTATCTCAACGAGCAGTTCTGGAGCTACTGGAACAGGTAATTGATGACAAACATCTCTCCTTTATTTAACTCTCCCCACCTCCTCTAACTTCGCTTTCTCTTTGTGCGCTTTATCACGAGTAACCACATTTTGAAATTGCCAGTCTGGCAATTGTTTATTAACTTTTTTTTAAGCCATTCACCACGATCAGCAATCTACTTTTCTTTGCCTCATGAATGCAAGTCATATCTGTGTGTAACAACACTAAAGACACTTCCTCCCTGGCATAGGCCACACTAAGCCCAGACTTCCACCTGTTATGTACTTCCACTCGAGAACACACTTCAGCAATCTAAGACTATGCAGCAAAGGCTCAGCCACATCCACTCCTGTCACTGGAGCCTTTTAGAGCCTGAATGACCGGCCAGCGAGCCAGACTGTTTGCCAGAGCACACACATTGTTTGGGAAGGGAAGCAGGGAAATGGGTGATTAATTCTTTGCATCATGAGAACCTTTCGACAGTAATGAGCCCTTGTGGTCTCACAGCGGGTGAACAGAGGTGTCGGCGTTAGAGTGTGTACCGCTCTCTCCCCCATTCCTCTAAATAGATGATCATAAAACTACACACGGAAGCACTTAATTGTCAGTACTGATTTTATATGTTGAATATGAAAATGTGCTGTTGTCAATCGGTGGAAAATTCCTAATTTGATGACCAAAAATTCCCTCCAGTGTCCCTACCGTAGCACGCTATAATGAATTCCAGCACAAAATACTGATTTTCACCTTCTATTAGGAAGAATTTTGTTTTATCAGGTCGTTGGAATCTTTATCTTTATCAGCACTGTTGTTATAATAGCATTCATCAATGCATTTTTGTAGTTGATCATCAAGCTTGCAGTGAGTCTAGTCATATATACAGTAGATCTCATCTCAAGTCATGTCATCAGGTCAGGAGACATTGTTTATTTGTGTCAAGGCACAAAGAGAGTCGCCTCAGCCCTGACTCCACTCAGCTGTGTCGGTCAGTTTTCACATTAGCAGACCCTAGGAACGATGTCCAATAAGCAGCCACACCCAGCAACCTAAGAAAGACTTGTATCTTCACTTTTGTCTTCTCTTGCCTTTTGCTTATTTTGTGATCAATGTGGTACTCTCACATGATTAAGATCAACCCAATCTAGATAACCCTACAGTCATTTCCTATCAATCTTAAATATTATATATTCATTAACCTGTGACATTATCTGCTTATACTGTATATATATATATAACATAATTATAATACGACATTTACATAACAGCACAGCAGAGAATGTTTAAATAATTTCTGACTCAGTAAGAAGCTGCCATCAGAACAATGATATGATTGTCAGGGAGGATGACTCATCTAGTCTCACTATCAAGGCGCAGATAAAATTAGTGAGATGAGATCAAGATGATAATCGACTGGGTCTTTTTCTTTTCTTTTTTTTTGGGAAATCTACATAGCTAATGTGAGAGAGAGTTCACATGATCAACAGCAGGGCATACAGATCTCTGATATTAAATATTTCAGCCTATAACCCTATGTGTTCTTAAGGTTTGGATGTAAAATTTAGCATCAATCTCTCCTTCCTCATGGAGGTATTGTGTGGTAATATTTCACAATAGGTCAAGGTGTCAGAATTCTAAACAGGCTGATTGGACGGTTAGGGTTAGTCTGAGTCTTTGATATCTGCCCACGGGTGTCTTTCATTGATATTCACTGGGGCAGCCTTGTCAAAGTATATTAAGTAACTGACAAAGTAGATCGCATCATGTCAGCCAGCAGCCTGGTCAGATAAACAGTCGTGTCAAAAAAGGAAAAAAAATGTCAGTCCCTTCAGACTCTACCTTTTCCAGCACCCTTGTAATTTTTAATTGACATTTACTGCTGACATTTTAAAACGTGCCTCGTCTTTCTCTTGTTAGACCGTATGCATTCTGAGGCACAATTGTGTGTGTGTGTGTGTGTGTGTTATTGTGTGTGTGATTCTGCACATGATTGTGTCCAAGCAGTGATTTTGGGTGGTTTTTAGCCACAAAAAACATAAACGTATTTTAAAAAAAAGAGCGTGACGGGGTGACATCATCCTGCTTTCACTTCTCATTAGTTGGTTTCTTCTAATTAGACAGATCCTGCGGGGTTGATGTTTAGGGTTTGTTCATTCCCTCATTCCTCAAAATCAGATTTCAGTGCTCGGCTCCAAACCTTTTGGTTTCCTATTTGACTGCTCTTGGATAGGCAAAGCAGTGTTTGCAATTACTTCATTTGGCCCTGATTGACATTTCCAGTGATTTGCTTATTTTTCATGAATTCCCTCCCTTGCTTTAACTGAACTGCTTCACCCATAGCTCGTGTTAATTGTTCATGGTTTGCCCTCAAGCTTTGCAGTGTGAGCTACAGGGACATGTTTTTGTAGACGGAAAGAAAAAACATAACTAATTTTCTCTCCAAAGCCCTCACCAACTGCATTTATCATCCAAACAATAGTCTTGCCAACACACTAACCCCATAATGAACCCCTCTTCAGTGGAGTGAGGGGTAATGACGCTTCACCTACAATGCTTGCAAGAAAAAAGAGGAAAGGGAAAAAATGGGGAGAAAAACGGTCTTCTGCAGAATCAAACGGCGTGTTCAGGCCCAGTGCCTGGATGAGATGGCGGCGCAGCAGCTATTGGTGTCTTCTAGCCATCAATCTTAGCTGGTGGCGTTCCAGAGGCAGCGAGCCCTCTGCTCTGACGGATGTTCAGATAATTGAGTTATCCATCTCGCCCAACTATCAGAGTTGCATAAAAATTATTCACCTGCTGGTGAATATTAAACACATAATGAGCCTCTTGTGTGTTTTAGGAGAAGTGGGTAAGGTTAAACACAGCATGTAATGAAATATAGATCCTGGCATGGCACCACCTTAACTGCCCCGCTCTGATTGCAGTGTTCTTAAATCAATTATGGTTGGCAAAGTTGCCTCCATAACTCTCGCTGTAATAACCAATGCTCTGGTATTTATCTTATCATTTTTGCTCACTGTCTGCGTGTAGGATCTTGTCATATAAGGCCGGTATTCAATAAATCCCTAGAAATCGACAACATGACAAAAGAAAGAATGAAAGCTGAAATGTGTTGATACATCATGGATGGATAAGTAGATGGATCCATAGATCACTGATGAGTCTACACTGTCAGCGGTGTGTTTCCGTAGCTCGTGCCTAAAATACGGATGGATCACGAACAATCAAAACTAAAACCAGGCCGAAAGGGTTCCACTTCAGTTGATATAAATCACGCTTGTCTTTTGTATTCCATTTGCAAAATGTCTCCACTTTGCTTGTCCCACAGTCTGACAACATCTCTTCTCTGAGGAAACCAGAAAGTCCATTCATTATTAATTTAGATTATGAGCGATCTTTGTGGCCTTTAATTGCCCTCAGTGCAGCACTTGTGTGCAACAAAAGAATCAATAAAGTAAATCAAAATATACTGTTTACCACCAGATAGATTTTCAGCAACACGGCCACTTTGCACTGTGTCATAGCGGATTAAAAGGTGTAAATGTGGAGTTAAACAGATTGGGAGCTCGTTCTCCTTTCCCTATTCTCCCTCCCCCATTCCTCCAAATCCGAGACAATGGCCGGCCTTTGTGGAAATGAGGATGGTCGCCAGCTCAGCCCCTCCCAAGTAAATCAACTGTGAGATTTGTAAACTGCAAATGTGTCAGAGTTGAAATGTTAGCTCTCTTAATGGAGGCTTGAAAAGGTTAGATCTGATAAAAGGCTGTCAGCTGTCCGCAAAAATGATTTATTGCAATGTAATGGGACAGTATGCCTCATTTCTCCCTCATCGAAATGGGGGGTTAACACTTTGGAGTTTGCCACCATACATCATCTGGCTTGACCACTTGGAAATTTGCGGAGGCTTGAATGCACACGTGTTTTATCTGGCTCTTTTGTTTTGCCGATTTTTTAAAGTCGTATTAAATTAATTTACGTTCTTCTTTAGTTAGCAGGAGGAAATTCCCATGCTCCCAAAAGTGCATCGATCTCCATTCAGATCTGATTTGTGCTGATGTTATTACTGCGAGTTCTTTGTTGTAATCGTGGCCTGATATATATAAGAAAAATAAAACCACAATTAATGAGGAAGTTATCATTGTGAAGACTCCCCCCAGCTGATTCTTACAACATCACTAATCTGCTCCCTGACGTGTTGGCGAATGAAAAGACGGAAAGTTGATTTATGTGATGTTTTATATTAGTTGACACAGCTGCTATCAGACATCTCGAGTCCTTTGTGAACTTTTTTTTTTTTTTTCCAATTATGTCTGTACTGTGTGCTCTATGTTTTGCGCCTGAAATTGCATTGTAATTCTGTTATAATCTCAGAACGGTCAATCCAATTGCGACATCAAATTAACTTTTTGATGCCAGATATTGCACATTGCTGCTTTTTTAATGGACATGTCCATCATTCTTTGTTGAACTTCCGCACTGCCAGGAATGCTTAATTAATAGAATTTAATGGCTCGCTCTTCTTATTGAATTCAGACGATTATGCTTTTATCTCAGATTTTACCGTTGGATGCGATGATTTACATTTTCTTTTATGTGCAATCCTGGTTGTGTTTGCCTTGTTTTAGCGTGTATGCTATGTAATTACAGGATGTTATACTTGCTCGCGTGTACAAACTCCTACATGTGAGTGTTGCGTGCATGTACCTCCACCTTGAAAATATCATGGATTATCCGGCTAGATTTGATGCAACAGTAGCAGAGGCCTCGGCATCGGTGTGGCTGTCATAGAGCCAGAGCAAATAGGGACTGTCACCTGAGAGACGGCACCCAGAGGATGCGGCTGATCAAATGAGGCTGGACACTACAGGACTGTCCCTGAGGACAGGGACGGGGAGCTTCAGAGGTAACAATGTGACACCTCTGAGACCTGCGCCCTGCCATAATGTACCTCACATTCCTGTCACAGATGTGCATGATGAAAGGAGAAAAAGGGGAGAAAAAGCTTCCATGTTAAAGGCATCTTTACAAAAAAAAAAGAACATTTCATCAAAATGACTGCATCACTGTTTATAATAGCATAATATTCTCTTTCCATTGAGATGTAGACAATGTGGATGTTAGCGGATACAAAATGCTAGAATCGCCTGTCTGTCTTGTCCGGGAGTTTCAATTTTATATGCAGGGATGGAGGCATAGTTTTCCCTGTTTTTTTGTTTTTTTTACAGCAATAACGTCAGCTTCCCTGGTAAAGTGTTGGTGCCGGTGACATTGCCTTCCTTCCATTTATGTTATGGATACCCCATGCAGTGCTGGAACGTGGCCTCTTTTATTGTTTCCTTTGTTATGACATCCTCTTGTAGAATATTCCACAGTTTAAAAAAATAGTTATCCACAATGGCGGTTCCTTTAGGGCTTTACATGTGTTTGTTTTAGGGCACATCGGTGCACAGAAGTGCAGCGTTGGCCCCCCCCCAAAACCCCAAGCAACCTGGAATACTAATGGAAAATGACAAGTCAGCTGTGATGTTCCAATTTTTATGCTTTTGAGGAAGCACATTTAGGTGCATTGTTTAAGGCATCTGGGGTATAATCCTCACTCTCAGGTCTCCAGCAGCCTCAGGATTTAGCTCTGGTTAAGCCTCCGTGTCTCCTATTTATTTTTGTAGGTGTTTGTGTGTGCATGCGTGCATCATCCAAATTTGTCATTTAACATTGAGTCTAAGAGCGGGTTTGACACAGCCCATGTTTGTATAATGGGCCAGGAAGTGGCACTTCAGTGAAAATAGCCTATCTCTCTTCGATTCTGTCTGTTTGCCTGTGACACTGTTGGATGGAGAAGAGAGCCTTGAGTAAAATTTAGTACAAGCGTGTGTATGCAGCAAATTCCTGTTTTGCTATGGAACTTTTAACACGAACAACTAACATTTTTTTTTTCAGCGTATATGTCATCAGACTTATAGTGGCTCGTCCCCCACGCCCCCACCCGTTTGCTCCTTTTCACCCTTTTTTCGTCTACGGTGACCTTCTGGATTTTATTCCAGGAAGAGCGGCATTTGTCATCTCCGTGAGATCCTGCATGGAGCCACAGAGTTCAGTGGGCAAGGATTAGAATGGCTCTTTGTAAAGCAAAATCTAACGGGAGGAATTTGGTGGCTGTAGCGGTTTTGAGCACAGACACACAGGTCCCTGACCCCAAATGACATTCAGGTCTACATTATGCCTAATGTGACAGGAGACACGCATTATTCTTTTCTTGGTACACAGAAAGCTTAGCTTAGACAAATAGTTTTTGCATACCATGCTGCTGCAAATCATAGCACACATGTGTGCACACGTGTGCACACATACTGCAACAAGACAAGCCCACATACAGAGAAACTGGGACCTCCTAACTGGAGAAGACTTTCTAACACTTCCTCATACATCTTTAAATTCAACGACTTTATCATCATCACCATTTTCCTGGATAAGTCAGGCCAGACACCATTATGAATTATGAGAAATCCGAAGCTAAAAAAATCTGTAGAAAAGTCAGTATTTCCACTTTAATGATTAAATGATTTAACTTGGTTAAGTTTATTTTACACTGGCCTACTCTAGAGCTTCATTTATGTTCTGTTTAACCTCTTAGACTACGGAGATGAAAGAGACCAGGAATAATTGGATGATTCCTCCAGTATCCTCACAAGCAGAACACTGGGCATGGAATCCTGTGGCCCCTCACGAGAAATGAATGAGAACTAGAAGTTAAATGGAAAATAACCTCTTTAATCTACATTCTTTGATAATTCTGTAATATATAGTCATTTATAACTTTCCTAATTTTATTGGAAAATAACTTGGTCTTTCGTTCCTGTATCAAACAACACAGTTCAGACATATTGTTTTAAAGAACATCAGGTGTAGAGAACGAAGGCTTTAATGTCTCCACGGTTCACATGGATGGGACAGGAATGTACGTATTTGTTCTGGACGTGCAACGTTTCCTGATTTATTTTCATGTTATTATTTTGTTTGTTGGACTGAATGTATTTTTCATCTCATTAAGATAAATTTTCACTTAAATCACTGCACAGGATACAAACTAATCGACCAAATTATCTTTTAATTTATTATTTGCTGATTAGCAATGCCTCACATGCAACTGGTCAACAAGGCTGTAAAAGCTCGTTCTATTTCAGACCGTACAACAAATAGAATATATTTACCAAATGACAGCCAAGGAAACAATGCTTCATATTTCTGCCGGTGTGTTTAAAGAGCGGCCCTGTGTGTAGCAGATAATGTGCTGGTACTCATGGTCTGTGGAGGCCCATCAGTCACAGTGTGGAGCTGGTCGCTTGTGATAAGTGGTTCCTTATAGATAACCTAGACAGTAGGCTTCTTTTTATAGGTCCACTGTCCCTCACATAACCTTGTTTTCCCCACCCTTGTTTATTTTCTTTTTTCCAGTGGTTTCTCCTTCAGGCTCCTCTGCAAAAATCTCTGCCTTTAACAAGTATCGAATGAATTTCCATGTGCACCCTAATCTGGAACAAATCTGGTATTATCGAGGTGTAATGACATGCATAAGTACACACACACACTGTGTAAGTAGTGTGAATTTTCCTAGTCCTACCCTGCTTGTGTGGCCTCCGTGTGAATACATGTGTGTGTGCAGCAGGAGCATTCTGGACATTTCCATGTGAAAGAAAGTTTTAAACCACTCGGCCATGTGTTCTGATTATTTTCCCCACCCAAATTCTTGATAGATCACAATTTAATAAACAATCTCATAACACAATTGATGTACAACAAAAGTTACAGAGGAACACAAATGTCCTCAAACACCCAAATGTCAGTTTGTATCTGTACGACAGTTGGTAACATCAAATCCAGGGATACTGTTTTAAATTTGTTGTCATCTTGAAAAAGTTTTCTCCATTTTATGAAAAGGGAATTTTTGACGATTTTTTTTTCTTACATTCATATTCTGGCCTGTAGTTATTGTTTGTTCTCTCAAATAACAATGGAATATGGTTTGGATTGTTTGTATCATTCCCTAAGTCTTATATCTGATTGTACCTCGCGGCAGTCTTTTTGATTGATGCACCATAAGTCGGCGAATTTAAACACCAGATGAAGACGTATTTGTTTTAGCGAACTTTGCTTTATATTTCAGTATTAATTCACTTCTGTCGGGCCTTGCCAGGAACACTGAAAGAGATACAAATACATCAGAGTATTTCCTCACTGGCCTGGCATTTGTTAAAGAGCTTCGTCAGGACCCTCTTCCCCCCCATCTTTGTTCCCAGGCAGCCCTCTCCTCTCCGGCTCTGGTTTGAGTTTCACGTCTCTCGGCGGTCTGATTGCCTGATAGCTTAAACATCTCTGCCTGCCTGTCCTTTAGTGGGAGTGTGTAATCAAAGACACATGAGGAGCCTGTGTCCAAGCGCTGACCTTCTGATTTTGCTCATCAATTCTGCGAGCTAATGTACAAGATCTATCAGGTCAACAGATTTGTCTCCAAGCTCTGCCAGGTCTATAAATGATTGGAAAAAATACATTTGACCACTGAACCCTGTTAAAGCTTTGTATCTTTTCTTCCTTGCATTAATAATGTTTTTCTCATCTTTTACTCTATTACGTCCTATAAATGATGACCATAAACCAGACCTTTGTAATGAGGCCTTAACAGGCGAACGCCATGATCCAAATTCCATCTCTCTCTACCGTCGACGTAACGTTTCATCGTAGGTGGGAAGTTGAAACGGGCGATACCCAATCCTTCCTTTTCGGACCAATGCGAGATAACAGGGGCATAGATTTCTGAACAAGTGAAATATAAACTCTGTGCAGAGTTTGGGGCCTTTTAGCCGCCCCCTTTGAATGGCTGCCACGGAGACGTCGGAGTAATCTATTTCTCTTTTTGAGTGATATCTCTATCAGCTGGCACGTTCTCACCATGAATTTTACCCCATGTTAAACTCAGAATCTGTCTCTCCGATGACGGCTGCGTGTTTCAGACGACCGCTCTTATTTTATTTTTCAATGTGCGTCTGCGTGTCACGGAGGTTAGAAGTGAAAGGGCAGAATAGAGCTGTCTGGTGAAAGGGCCTCTGATAGAAAGTGCCACTTCAATTTGAGCACAGCTGCAGCAAAGCCTGGGCTGGCTCACTGTCCAGCCCGACACTTTGCATTCTCTTCTCCTCCGGCTGGAATGGATGTGAAAACTATTATCTGCAGACAGAGTTTTGGCCTGTCCATTTCTGATCCTTCCCCTTTATTCGTTGCTTCTCTTCATCTTTTTCTGTCAGGGCTCCAGATTGACGCAGAGTAAGTTTTCTTTACTTGACTCTGTCCTTCTCCATTTATTTTTTATGATCCTCTGCTTAACATTGATTCCAAAAGGGGGGAAAAAAACCCCGAAGCATCCTGCACAACCGTACACAATTAAATTAAATCATATTTTGGAAACTGTTTTTCTCTATTATGTTTCCATTTGAGTGACCTCAGGACTACACCTCTACTAATTTGGTGATGAGGGGTTTTAACAGTTTGAGGAACTCTATCCTCCGAGCTGCTGACAGTCCTCAGCCCCCCTGAGTCCCGGCTAAGGATGGAGCTTGCGGTTAGAGAAAAGACTACTGGCTCTGTTTTGAGTAATCGTTGTGGTTTGGATTAGAAAGGGGATAAATTCTTTGAATAATGATCACAAAACATTTTGCCTCAGCTACCCGGGTGAAACAAAACACGGCAGCGCAAAACTTTGAACTACTCTTTTCTGCCTGTCATTGTGTTTTCAAATTGCAGTGCTGAGTTCATGGGAAACTTGCTCCGAGGTTACCTGCGCCCCTGCAAAGTGATGGAAAAAAATGATTATGGCCACGAGAATGTTTTTGCCGTAAGTTGAAATATTACTAACCTTGTCAAATGTCATTTTGAATGAGAAAGCAGACATATTTTAATCAGGGTTTTCGAGGCAGGGCCACTCCGGGAGAAAGGGGTCAGCTAATTGCGACGTTTGATGTCATGTTTGGTCTCTCTCTCATTTTGATGCGACGGCATGGAAATATGCTCGCTCCCTCTCTCTCTCGCATGAAAAACGGCGCTAAGGTTGCAGGTTCTCAATTCTGTAATCTTCGTAAAGACTTTCCCTCTCTTTCCTGTCAGCTCGTCCTCTCCACTTCAACCTCCGACACCTCCCTGTAGGCATCGCTGGAAGTGTAACCACTCTACACAGACCAATCGGCGCTTTAATTCCTGGATCTTATTCATAATTCTGTGAGGGATGAGAACATCGGTGTGTGTCACTTCTCACTCTAAGATTCATCTCATGCCGTCCCTCCTTTTTGGATCAACATGCGCAAAGCTCTCCCATCAAACCCTATAACAGGCTAATCTTCCAAACACAGTCCGCATTTCTCCCCAGTTCTCATAATTACTCTTTTAACAACAGAGGGGGGTTGGGGGATACACATTGTAAATTGTGTTTGACAAGGTGGGGTTAGCGGTTTTGTCGTGGCTTGTCTTTAGTTATTACTCATACTTCCTCCTTCTATAGATAAGGTCTACTGGCGAACATACCAAGGTGAACGCTGGCGCAGGGCCCTTATCGCCAGCATTGATTTAGGGCAAGAACCCAGTGACAGAGGTCACCGTGCAGTAAAGCTATCCATCATGCAGGTTTGATTTCTGC
This sequence comes from Brotula barbata, assembly GCA_900303265.1. Lineage (NCBI taxonomy): Eukaryota > Metazoa > Chordata > Actinopteri > Ophidiiformes > Ophidiidae > Brotula > Brotula barbata. The sequence continues at coordinate 20,028 of OMNV01013327.1, forward strand.
TCTGACCTGTCTCCAAGTTGTCTACACGTAGGCAGGAGGCGGGAGGCCACAGGAGGGTTAAAACCGTGGGAGGTGCGATGTGGCTGTTACACCGAGGATCGCTGACTAATTCTTACAGCGAGTTAAGAGACGAGATGAATTAAGCATTTCAGGACAGACTTATGATTCATGTGTTTGAATGTGGAGATCGTTTTTTAAAAGTGATGGGGAAGTGTTTGCTTTTTTTGATCCTGTAATGAATGTGTGGAATTTGCATGCCATTCATTTCACATTTGAAGGCTTTTGTTGTTCTTTTTTTTTTTTTTTTTAAACAGACATGACATCTCATAATTTTGCTATAAGCTTTGAATTTTTTTTCCCCACCGGTAACTAGGTGGAAACTCACTTTCCATAGTTTATTCCGCCACTTAATTCTCCACGCGTCCTACACATTTTCTGTGTATATATTTCAGACACTCAGATTTTCCCCTTTTTAAAATTCAAGGTAGCTCTGCGCCTGTGGTAAATAAATTTACAATCATAAACACAGGAGATGAGTGTTTTCCCCTTTGCAGGCGTGTTTTTTCAGATGTCTGAAGATGGGTATTTATTGCTGTTAATGTTGTTCATGGCCTTCATGGCTAGACTTGTAACTTTTGGCTTAAATGTTCTATTTATCCTGGCATCAAATTTGGGAACTCATACTTTTAAATATGCTATGAGTCACAATATTGATTTGTCACGTCTGTTATTTATTGCAGTTTTTCCCCGCACTTCTGCAGAAGTTGGAAGCTGACTGAGATTCTCCTGGAGTGGTTGCATGTAGATGGTTGTAAAATAGCTGTGCTGAGTCCTGAGGAAAAATGTATTCCTGTAAAATCTAAGGATCCTTTCAGTTGAGCTGGAACGTGGGGAATGGCGGTGCTCCCCGCTCCAACCTTTCCGCAGATAACCTAAGTAGCTAATTACACTTCACTCTGTAATCAAATCCTTGTCAGCTTGTCCGGGAACCTGGATTTGTGCGGTGGATTTCTGTTAAATACAAGTGCAGCTTAAACATTTTTATGGTTCTCTCTTCAAATTAAAGTTCCCTTTTACCCCAATCCCCGCTAAAATGTGTCATATCCCATTACACAAATTTGGATATGGTAAATTAGTGTGGAGAGTGCTTACGCTATGAATATTTTGACTTTTTGTGCAGCGCGCTGAGGGTTAGCTTGCTGGGGGTTGGGGGTGTCTTTAAGACTAAAAAGTTGTCTTGAATTTTCTCCCTTCGGATGATGATGTGTTTTTGCAATTCAAATATTTGCTCATTCTCCTCTCCATTGCAAAGCTCCCTTTGAAGAGGAAGAGTTCTATCAGGACCAATGACAGTGTGAGCGTGCAGCGTGACAGCGCATGAGGCAGTGCTGGACTATTTCTAACTGCATATTTAAATAGCAGAGAAATTCAAAATCAAAAATATATGCAAATGACGGCATGTTTTTCATGCTGATATTTTTCTGATTTGCGGCTTGCATATTCAGGTAGCGTTGAGCGCGCGCCTGGCTTTTAGCAACATTAATCTGAATTACTT
>OMNV01013331.1:2125-33107 GCA_900303265.1 Brotula barbata
TGTGTGACCTAATAAGCATCATGGTGCACAATGTGTGAACTAATAAGCCATTTTGTTTAGTGCTTGCTCTGCATCTCTACAAAACAAAACAACCAAAGTGGTCCCATTATCTTAGAACAATAAAAAAAATATTACATGTCCTGTGTAAGCTTCCGTAAAATACCGAGATGAGCCGAAGGTAATGAGCCTGCACGAATATTTAAGGTATTTATACATATGCTTTACATCACTACATGACCTCACTTAAAATAAAGCGAAGATAAAATAAAATCCAGTAGATGGCGGTCATGCACAAATAACCGCCAATTAACCAAAGGGAAAGGATGAGTGACGTCATTCCCGCAGTGTTCCCACATGGAACGCAAATTGACGTATGGTGTGGACCCTAACAGTAGAAACATAGATTTAAAACAAAGATTTCTAGAAATTGAAATCAAAGATTAAATGACTAAATAGCAAAAAGTATGGATGTTATTCTCCATTTTCAAACAAGGCCAGTAAAGTAGTGTACATTTAAAAATATTACATTTCTACCCCTAAAATGAACATGAATTTGGATATGAACATTGACAAATATTGGACATAAAAAAATAACCGAAATGTTGAAATTTGAGCTCTTTTATGACACACTGCCCGATTGTCATGAGCTTCTGAGATGACTTTTGTAAATACATTTTCAGACAAAATCTGAGCACGTCGAGGTAGAAAAAAAGATGCGTTCATTATTATGAAAACAGACAAGTCTTTGCAATTGGTGGCAAATCTGATGATTTTAATTTTGAAATTTTAATAATGAATGTTTCTGGTCATATTAGATTAATTAAAAATGCCTTCAAACAGAATGAGGTAGTCCATGTGTAGACCTGTCATCTAGTAAGTTCTTTTTATTTTGTTCTAAATATATAGAGTGTATATATAGTTATGTCTATTAACTCAGTTGGATATTTACTTGGTGTGGGATCATAAAATTAATCTGTCTTCACTAGCACAAATTCACAATCACACAATTATCAAAGATGATTTATTTCAAATCTCTGCAATTCCTCCAATGTAAATAATAACAGATGTTTGGTACGTTACAGCTCAGGACTGTGGGGGTGTGGGCCTTCAACCAGACAAGAACTCCGATGAGCCACAATAACCGAAAACACAGGTGTGTGTGTGTGTGTGTGTGTGTCCAGGGCGTTTAAGTGACAAATGTTTCACAGGCCACTTGAAGAATGTTTAATATTATCCACCAGTCAAAGCTGATGTTTGGTCATTCATATGTCCGTGGTATGGAAAATGTGTTTTCTTTCTTCTTTTCTTCACGTGTCCTACTTATACTGCTTCTTCTTTCTCAGGAGTGCATCTCGTAGAGCAATCTGGATGAAAAAAGACAAAAAATAGATTCATCCATGCATGTAGCCATGTTCAAATAAGACATTTCCTCATTTAGACTGTTCAGTATTTGAATTTTGGACCATTAAAACAGTTGCATTCATAAATAATCAGTCACTGTCACAACTCAGGGATGTGGGCTTACCATGTGCAGTTCACTCAAACACGTCGTTGTGTGACAGTAACTTAAGCGCGGCGTGGCTTACCTGTTTCTCTCTGAAGGAGCGTTTGCCTTTGCTTCTGACATTCTGACTGTGTTTCATCATCATGAAGTTTTTCTTTCTCCTCTTCTCCTTGTTGCTGGTGCCGGCGTGTGGGTTGAGTTTGACCCGCTTCCTGACAAACTCCTTACGGTCGGTTCGTCCCGCCTGGAAAACAAAAGAAAAATCAAATACCAAACTTTTGTAAATGTCTGTAAATGTTAAACCTGCCCATGATTGGCTGTAAGGAGATTCAGGTGTTTACCATTGCTGTTGCCAGTCGCGTTTCCTTGTCCATTTTTGGTTTCTTATGCAGTTTCTCGATGTTCCTTAGAGTCAGGACCTCCCCTCTGAAAAGTTAAACAGTGATTGTCTATTTTCATTCTTAAAACTAGCTATTTTCATTCATAAGTTAATATATCATTTTCCCAGAGAATATGACCCATTCTTAATAATCGTTATTAGCCTGTCGACCTGCTGTCGTCCTCCTCATCCAAGTCCACATTGGTCCTCTTCTGGCCCTTGCCTGGTGCAGCATTGACCTCTTTTGCCATCTGGACCAGACGAATCTTCTTAAAGTCATCTTGAGTGAGGAGTCGGCTGGCGCTGACCACCGCTGCCTTTGCTTTTCTCTCCTCAACTGGCATTTTCTGAACCTTCTCTGCCACGTTGCCCGTGTCTTCATCAGAGGAGTGGTGAACGTCCACCCACTCCCCATCATCGTTGTCGTCGTCACTAATGCTGGCACTCTCCCAGCCGTCTGTTGGAGGATGAAAAATTTAGAGTGAAATAACAAAACCAGATTCTTGCAGTCTTAATCTATGTGCCACTGTAATCCAATCCACTCTAGTGAATAACAGACCTCCATCTTCCTCTCCTTCCTCCTTCTCCACCTCCACCTCCAGGACCTCAGCTCCTGGTATATAGTCTTTAGCCTCAGACTCTCCATAGTCTTTGATCTTGGCCTCTGCTGACGCCTCTGTCGGTCTCCCCTGAACAACAAAATGGTTGACAGATGGTGATGTGGTTCCAATGATTTCAGGGTCAATAATAATACTGCAGTCTTCTTACTTGAAAAGATAAACTACCAACACGAATGCTGACATTATTGTGGCACTATTGCTAAAGAAGAACAATTCTATGACTCAAATGAATCAAATCAAATCAGGATCAGAGGTGGAACAGTGATTTATCAGCACAGCCTTTGAATTAACACAAGATCAGTGAACACGTCAGACCATTGATGGATTTTTACAGTTTGATTCATAAATGACTGATTAGACATGGCACCATTTTCCTTTTTAGACTTCACAGACACCACAGTCACTATAGAAATTGATGTTAAAGTGTGTATGAAGTGCACAGTGGGTTTCCTGATAGCTCACCCTGTCCTTCTTGTGCAGCATCCGTGGATTCAGATTCCTAAACAGCTGGATGAGTCCTCTGGCAGACATCATCACGTCTGAGGTAAACAAAGACATACAGTAAATTCAACAAATATTAAAAACAACAAATATTATAGAATACCTGAAATTATTAAACTAAATCATTTTCGATTTCCCTTCACTTCACTGCCTCATCCAACTCACTCTTGTCTTTGTGGGTCTTATACTGGGACAGATCCTGCAGGAGGTCTTCAGTAATGGCAAGTGGACATCGGGCGGCCACTTCCTTGATGGCGTTGATACTTGAGTAGAAGAAAAACTTAAATTTACCACAATGCGTCATAACTGTAAAGTACTTTGAGTATTTGGTACAACAGAATGGCATGAATTTAATTATAGTTCATTAATATTTTCACTCTGTTCTTATTTTGTGTTGTACCATTTTGATTTTTAAATCACAGCAGCAAAGTAATCTACAATAAAGCTGCTACTCACCCCACAGTCATGACCTCGCCAGAGTTTCTGTCGGTCACAAAGTTGTTGGCAATGGTCATGATCACCGGTTCGATGATCTGTATGAGAGGGAAAGTATGAACAGCGTTATTCTGGTACCACCGTGATAACTCAGTGTTTATTAACTCCGTGTAGATCAATGGTTGGACCTGGATGTACCTCCGGGGGGACGAGCTGATGGGATGACTGGGCAGCACACAGAAGGATCCTGGTCACCTCTAAACAGACAAAATATTCAAAACAGTTACATTCACCTGTAACATGATCAAAAAGTGAGAGCAAAAAAAGAGCAAAAGTAAATCACTCTTAGTTACAGCCTGATGTTAATTTCATAGTATCGAAAGAATTTCTTGCATAATAACTATTGAAAACATACATACACATACATACAAACACACATTTTTAGAATTAATCTTGTAACCAGTAACAAATCTGTTAGACAAAAGTGTGCAGTAAAAGTATATCGTTTCTTCAAATATAAATTTAAGTTAAAGTAATTATTTGAATAATAAAACATTAAAGTACAAAGTCTCCCTGAATCATACTTAGGTACTGTCATGAAGTATTTTTATTCTACTTATATTAGTATTTTTTGTATTTGCATGCTTGAATTAATACATACACTTGCATTAGCTAGTCTGTTACTCATAGTAGGCAGATTATTTATTACAATTTCAACAATGTTTCAAAGAATTGTCTTATTGCCCTTATTCTAAAAAAAAAAAAAAATCAGCGTTTTGAATTGCATGTAAATTGTTTCATATTCTCAACAACACGAAAAAAAAGCATCCAAAAATACTATTTTACCTCTTTGATGGGGCTGAATGAATCTTTGGACAAAGGGATAGAAATTGAAGAGGAAAAGCTGTGGGAGGAGGAAACAAACACTCAATCACGTTGTAATGATATCGACCACCACCTCTCAAAAACAATCTTTTCTTCACCATTTTTCTGACGTCCTGTTGAGAGACCAACAACAGTGACAATGGTTGGTGCACTTGATGTTCTTGACTCACCTCATGGATTCCTACCAGCCTTGAGATGAGCTCCATCATCATAATCTTCACCTCAAAGCGTTCTTTAGAGTCTTCCAACTGCTTCAACAGCTTCTCTGAGAAATCTTCACACAAACAAATAACTTAACTTCACCTGCTAAGCTGTCTATCATTGTGCAAACGATTTGGTGCTATAAACCATATAAGTGTGCCCACCTTGAGGATCATGAATCAGGTGAATCGCAGAGAAATTGAACACTTCTGCTTTCTTCTTTTTCTTATGTTTCTGTTGGGGTGCATACAAATTTGTGTGGCTTATCTTTGAATATGTGCAACAGCAAGAGTCACATGTCTGCAGTGTGCGCAGTAATCTCACCTTGAGGACTTTCATGGCCCGCTCCATCTTCTTCTTGTTTTTGGTGGTTTTCTTGCCAGTGGAGTATCTCACCATCAGGTCTCTGGCTGTAGGTCCCTCAGTCTACAGATAAAACAAAATAATCAAAATTTAAACCATATTTGTTTACTCGTGTTACATATCCAATATAACTAAAAATTCAACTTCTCTTTGGTTGATCACTCATTTCTTTGATATTGAAGTTGCTTACCTCTGAGTCAGAACCACCCTCATCCTTTTCATCTTCGTCTTTGCCCAAGAAGAATTTTAAACCTGCAACAAGGATCTGAACAGGGAGGGAAGAGCTCAGTGCAGGTGGATCACCATATAAAGCACATTAAGCAACAAATTTACTTTAAACAGGAAAACACACCTTTGTCACCTTGGAGAAACATGCTGTCGTAATGACGTTAACTGTTTTGGCGTCATTCCTGTGAAAGAGAGAGAGAGAAATAGACACTAAAGGAGATACATTTATAGATAAATTTATATCAGTTCTTTGAGTTGTATTTTACATATTAAATGCTGTAAACATCTGCTCTGAAATAGTTCTTTTTTTTCTCCTCTGTCTTTTATTTATTTATAATCATCATTGTGATAATTATTGTTATTTTTCAAAATGATTAATCGGCTGTAATTATTGTGATTTAACTGAGAAAAAAAACAAATGGTTAAAATAAATAGAAATAAACAAACAATGCAACTCACCATATGTTCCGTTTGTACAGCTCCACCATCACATCTAGAGAAATTTTAGCTGCAATGGGATTACTGTCTCTGAGCATGGTGTACATGAAGTTCTGTAACGTCTGAAATAAACACATTGATGACAGATAGTGAACACGCAGTTTCTACATTACACACAGTAAATGAAGAAACACACAAATGGCATGTCATTTGTACGTGTAGATACTCACCGTGTTGATCTTGTTGTTTTTGTGCTTAGCATTGATGTTCTTAATATCTGTTACGATGTGTGTGTACAGTGTCTGTAGAGGAAAAGCATAATTTTTAATCATACAGGAGAGAGCGAGAAGGGAAACGGAAAAGAATAAGAGAGGTGACATAGCAAAACAAATAGACAGATTGGCAAGTGTATACTACCACCATGTCTCATCAGAAACAAAATAAATATAATTTTCGCCGTGCAAAATGGATTAAAGTTGTTTTATTGTGCATTTACAGTTCATTCAGATTCCTCCACCTCCTCCTTGCCTTGAAATTGTTATTGTATAGTTCATTATGACTACAATTATATTATAAAATACATTGTGTAATAATAGATGACATGATACTTTGAGTGACTTGATAAGAGTTTTGGCTCTAACCTTCCTGAGGAGTTTGTCATGACATCGCAGCAGCTCAAAGAAAAGCTCCAAGAGGCCTGAGGGGTTGATCAGATCTTTATTCCTCATTAGAATCAACGCTTTGCAGAAGGTCTAACAGAGACAGAAAAACACACACAACACATCAATACTGAATAAAATGTGCACATGATAAGATGATTAATGCTTAGGATGATCACTTGGTTAGTGTTAAGCTATTGCTCACCATTCTTAGGTCTGGCTGTAGGACTGTGTGATAGCTCAGTAACAACTCAGAAAGCTCTTGAGGAAACGTAGACATATGCTGCAGATAGCAGTGTCCAACCTTTGGGACAGAAAGAGCTTTAAAACCACTATGTACTGAAAGCAAAGACTACATCACCAACACTACGCTTCCAAATCCTAAAGTGTACCTGAGCCAGGAACATCACCAGGTCTGCCAGCTCCTTGTTCGGCTTGTCAGGCTGTAGTTTGAAGATCTGTACATTGGACTGGTAGTGTCTGAACTGCTGCAGAAACTGGGGAGGGACATGTTTAAGTATTACTGTAGTACACTGACTATGTGTGTGTGTTCGTAAAGTCACAAACGCTAGCAGGTTTAGCAACTAGCTAACAGCGTTAGCAGCCTAAGCTAGTGACACTTACCTCATCGAGATACGACGTAGGGTCTCGCTTGATAAGATTTTGAAGTTGGGGCAAATTGTTTGGCAACTTGTTATTTTGCCGTCCAGACATGATTCAAGGTGATTTTGTCAATAAGCGATGAAAAAAATACTTTTCACAAGATAAGCATGGCCACTGTGTAGGCTACCATTTAGACCTTGCGTCACATCCGGGTGTGAGGTGGTTTCCGCTTTCAGTGTTTACATGTGGCAATATTTTGTTGCCGCTAAAACGAATCGGTCGCTGTCACTCTTAAACACTTTGAATGCTTTACTTCATTGTTTTAATATACGAACTATTTTGAAAATTATTTTCAAAACCATTTTAACCATCTTTTAAAATACCACCTTTTCCGAGACAAAATCACAAAAACAATGAGGTAACCGCCAATGGAATAGTTTATTAGTAATAATAATAATAATAATATATCGGGAAATATGTATCAGAACACATTTTTTAGGACATTTGTATGAAATGATATCTAACACGTTTAGAATAAACAGAAAGTTAATGGACACAGGCTGCATTGATGGATAACTGTTGCTTGGATTTTAGGATTTCTTTTTGCATCATATTCTATGACTTGTCTAAGTTGGGTACTCTATCAGTAAAACGCCACTTAATTGTATTCAAAGTCCTTTAAATATCCTTCCACTGTTTGCCTTAAAGTGTACTCAATTATCAAATAATTTACCACTATATCATGGCTTCATAAATGAATCAAAACTATAACAAAATACTGAATAAAAACAATGATAAAGTTCATGATAATTAAAATAGTATTTTTTTCTGTTTTCAGCCTGTTATTTTTTGGGTTTAAAATGATGATGATGTTACTTTGGATGGTATTCTTTGGCCTTGATAACATAGCTTTGTGCCATCAGCTGGGAATAATTGTCATTCAGAATGTTCAGTACATAAATGTTGGTACCAGACAGTCTAACGGTGGGGCTGTAATAATCACTCCAACTTTTGCCTACCGGGCATAGAATTCAATTGCTGCATCCATCCATGCACCTAACTAGTATGATCTTGATCTGCCCTACCTGTAAAGTGCCATGAGATAACCTTTGTTGTGATTTGGCACGATATAAATAAAATTGAATTGAATTGAATTGAAATTGAATTAACTACATTTGCCATCTAAAATTTTGCCCAATACTGTTTTTTTCAGCTATTATCTTGGATCAATTGTCACAATAGTTTCAACGTTGACAATGAAGCCGGACAAATGTTTTATCTTTGCTATTTGATATTCCTTACAGTTCTACTAGAATTGTCTGCCAAGGTTGGGGTGGTTGTGGATCCTCCTTCTAAAGTTCCATATCCCATCAACGGATGACTCAATTGGAACCAAACTTGGCAGTTCGTCAGCATTGAGGGATGGAGCCTTAATTGGGGGACCCTTGCACCTGGGTAGATCCACTGAAAAGCCCAGTAGTATGTCTATAAATAGCTTACCATTTTGGTCACCAAGTTACCAAAAAAAGGACCCCCTATTAACACATTCTATCATCACAAGTGCAATTTCTCACTGTTCATTCATACATTTTGTTTGCAAAAAAACTTTGACAAGCTTTGTGTGCATTCTTGGTGTCCTTCGCATGATGCAATGAATGTTCACAAAAAGTGTTATTTTTAAAAATGAGGCTGGATAAAATGTTTCGTGCACTGAAATGACACAAAGACAAGCAAATGTTTGTTGTTTAAAAACAGAACCTCCCTCTATATCACATTTAAAACGTATCCAGTTTAATTTTCAGGAGATGAATATGTACACTTTTAATTTCATCAATTACCTCAGGCAGTCAGTAATTACTATATAATAGATTTACAAAGCAAATACTGTCATAGTATTCTGTCAAGGCAAGTTCCAGCATCAAAATAGGTTTCAAAATACACAATTACAGTTTTGTTCCATATAAAATATGAAATCGCTTGTAACCTTCTTAATTATTTTAGAATATCTGGGAATAAAAACATTATTGTTCTCTTGTAGGTAACGATAAGACGTACAATCAGCAGTTCTCGTGAACGCATTGAAAGGGAGTAGCAGCCAAGGAAGAGAACTTGAAAAGCAGACATAAAAATATAGACTTCTTTAAAGGATTTACTTTTGTGGAGCGGAATGCTTTAAGGCATTTTAAGAACGTGCACTGTAATTTGGCAATGTCTGCCAGTGTCAACTGTCCTCCATTTTTGTTTTGCTCTCAAAACAGTCACCTAGCCATATGCGATGGAGACATGTGACTCTTTCTTGCTATCCTGAGGTATCTTCCTCTGCTTGAAGACATCGGAGGACATACAGAATCACTTGATAGCAGAAAATATACTGATCCTGTGGGGGGAATAAGTAAAAACTATTAGTGTGAGCCTGTGAGATAAAGCGTCAAAAAATCCATTAGTTCTTATTTGAAAAGCATATCCAGATTTAAAATAATAATTAAAAATAAATAAATCACCTCTGTTTGGACCATTCCCTGTCTCTGAAGTCTCATGTTCCGTACAACATCTGAAATATCAAACTACAGAAAAATGCTTTATTAGCACAGTGTTGTTCTTCATGATGATATAAATCAAATAAAAGCTGTCATACTTACATCAGCGTCTTTACTGATGAGACCAAGAACCACATCTATACAAATGAGGGTTCCTGAACGGCCAATGCCTGCGCTGCAGTGTGTGATAATGGGACCTGAGCGATGAACGTGCCTCATATAGGAAATGAAGGTGAGCAGCTGTTCAGGTTGTGACGGTGTTCCGTGGTCAGGCCATCCCGTGTAATTCAGATGAGTAACATGCTGGATTTCATTGGTCTGAAGAGGAAGAGACTTGTATTAATGTGCTCATGGTAAAGCAGATAGAGGGTTTCATCATGACAGAAAACTGATGGAATCGTCGACAAAATTCACCTGTACGTCTTTGACCTCAATGAGTCGGATGACAAAGTTGTCCAGATGCTGGTCTCTGATCAGTGTGATCTGTAACCTGTCGTCCACCATCTCTGCAGTCCTCGGGGTGTCAGGCCAGTACCGCTGGCATTTTACTTTCCCTCCTTCCACTTCCTGGGTCATCATGGCAATAACGTTAGACTTCTGCTCCCACACCATTTGCCAAAAATCACCAAGAGTGGTGGGTAGGGGTCCCTGGCAGGCAATGTACATGAAGCTCTCATCCTTAACGGACATCTTGATGAAGTTGGCATTGATGTAGCCCCCGTCTTTGCCCAGCACGACGCGAGTTGTATCAACTACAAATGATGGGCACATCAAAATGTTATTTCATATCATATGTAACAATATTATGGATATATCTAATATGGCAATGTAGCCTAAGCTTACAGGGCACAATGTTCTTGTAGCGATTCTTCTTTTTGTTCTCCTTTGTCTGACCTATTAAACAGTCATCCAGTGGCTGAAGATTCTGAAGATTCTGCCGAAAAGAAAACAGGAGTCAATTAAAAATTAAATGATGTTAAAATAAATTTACAGGGTTTATGTTTTAAAGCAGTTTGAAATATAGATATGATTACTTCAAACTCCTGCAGTGGGACTTTATGTTCCAGAAGCCCCCTCATCATGCGGACCACAGAGGTAAGCTTCGTTCCTGTGTATTGCCCATCCGGGACCACCTTGACAAGTGGCAAAGTGGTCAGCTCCTCCTCAGTGATGATAGGTCCATCTGGGGCAGACAAACTTAATTATTAAGGCAGTTTGAGAACAATTTCAGCTATAAATAAATCCCACAATTTCTAGTTAGAGATAGAACAATTTTTTCACCATTAATTAAAAGAAATATTCCTTCTTCAGTTCACAAACATTACCGTGTACAAATTGATGCACAATAGTCTGCAGACCGAACACAAAGTACTTAAATAATCATGGGGTTGTGGTGCACATTTTTTTACTCAAACAGAGAAATTTACTCTCACCGTCTCTTAAGTTGGAGTTCATGTTTTCAATTGGCAGCTCATCACTTCCCCACGTGATTTCATCCTCCTCTGGCTGTCCAGCACTCATTTGCAGATAGCTGTCCATTTGAAAATATAGATCATGAATCAATGTGAATATCCTCAAAATTTGTTTACATGAACGGTGTGTTTTCCAAAAGTAAAATAATCCTACTTTTCATTCCTTGGACTGTCAACGTTTGCCTCTTTCCACTCCACATTGCGGGAGCTCTAAAGGTTCAAAGATTTAAACAAATAAAATAAAAAAAGATATAAGGTATCAGTAACAGCAAGGACAGATTCAGAATTTCAAGTGTAAGGGAAGAAAGTGACTTTAAGTCTGGTGGGTGGGTTTGATTTGCACCTCTGGAGAATCTTCAGGTAAAGAGGAGCCGTCACAGTCTGTATCCTCAGAAAGCTCTGCGCTGTGCTCGGCCTCTTCTTTCCTCTCCAGGGATTCATCCTCATAGTCTGTTAATAAATAAGGGAAAATGGTAGTTACACTTATTTTATCTGATGATGAAAAAAATGCACAATGGCAAACTTTCATCTTTTATAGCTTGTTTACCTATAGGAGGGATGTTAGGGAAGCTGTCAGACTTAAACTCTTTATGGGGAGTACCCAGCTTAGTCTTAACTCCACTGTCCTCACTCAGATCTGTAACAGTCAGACGGTTAAGCAGAGAGAAAAAGTCAGTCAGATATGTAGATGCTAAGTGGTCCATTCATCAAATTCTTATGTTTTTCCCCTCTGCTGGTACCTGTGCTTCCATTGCACTTGTCAGAGTTGATGGGTAGGTAGGCCAGGTAGGTGTTGGGATTCTGATCATGAGGTCGGGATACGATGAGCTGCACCTGGTCTTTAGCTTTACGGATGGTGGTGACAGCTTTAGTGTGGGAAACTCCTGTCATTAATTCTTCATTCACCTGAAAAGAAAAACATCAGAACATCAAAGCCCTGGTCATTGTTTGAGAGCGTTCAGTATGTGTATTAAAGGAGCTACATAAAGGGATGCATTTTAAGGTTCAATATATGTAATATTACAAAAAAAGACAGGGTAGATTACTTGATTGAGATTTATGGTCTAACAGCAAATTATGTGTTACAATTTATTGATATGATCTGAAATCTACTCACTTTCAGCAGCCGGTCTCCTACTTGGAGCTTGCCTGAATATTCGGCTATTCCTCCTGGTGTAATTGACTTCACAAAGATCCCCCTTTCCCCACCAATAACGGAGAAACCCAAACCTCCTGACGGTGGCTTTTCCAACTCCAGCTTGATGATCTCCTCCTGTATATATAACATAAACGTTGCGCATAATCAAACTGTATTCATGAGTCAAGGCGTTGGAATTATCACAGTAAGATGATCAAACTGGTCAAGAAATAAATTATGTAAGCGTTATATGCCAATTAAACTTGACAACTCAAGTGACATTAAAGTGATTTGACCCTTTGGCATTTATTATTACGAAGCAGGTGGACGAGTCCATAACAGTAATATCTTTACGACACTTTAATAAAATGTGCTTTCATTACCTCTAAAGGACAAAGTGCTGAGAGATGCTCAGTATCTCTTTGATCTTCTCCTTTCAGGTAGCCTTAAAGAGAAAGTGATCACGTTATTTTTTTAAGCACTATATCGGGATATTAGACATAATCAAAATGTTCACAGATGGCACTTTGAAAATGGGAAACATACCATTTACAGTTGAAACGTTCGGGCTAATGTTGTTGTTGAGAAAAGAGACATCTTTCTGCCCAGGAAAAACAGGCTTTCCATCCCTTTAATCCAGAGCAAAAACAAGTATAACTACATTTATGTAGAGTTAAAATTGTTACTATCTATACCCTTCTTGGTGCAGACTACCTTGTGGCCTTGACAGAGAGGTCCTCAAGGGACAGGTCCAACAGTCTCGTGCTCTCACTGAGAGTCAGTTCCTGTGTAGGGGCCCCACTGATGTAGTGGATAAGGTCAAGTGGTCTCAGACTGCCTTCCTCAGAGGCCAATGAACCAGGTACGATGTCTTTCACAAACAGTACCCGATACACACTGTCCATGCCACCATCAAGCACCAAACCTGGGGGTGAGGATTCATGGCAAGAGGATGGATAAGAAAGAAGCGAAAGTGAAATATAAAAACAAACCTCTCTTTTTAAAGAGTGCTTTCCCTTACCCAGTGGCTTTTGGCTGCTACTGAAGCAGATGTCAGGCAGCAGGTGGGCATCTATGGGGGGCTTTGGAGGCTCCAGGACCCTCCCTACCACCAAGTCCACCACCCGAGGAGCAGTCCGCACAAGATTGACCACATCAGTGTGGCCCAAATTACTCACATCTGTGTTGTTCACCTATATTGACATAAAAAAAATGGATTATTCATTTGTTTGTGGTTTGAATGACAGGAACTGAGCTGAAGTTTGAGACAACTGAAATTTAGAAGTAATGTAGTGGGGATTAATTAGTACCATGATCATTCTGTCCCCTGGCCTGAGTCTGCCATCTCCTTTGGCTGGGTCTTGGACAATGTCGTGGATGTAACAACCGTGATCATTTCCTTTAGTGAGGGTGAAGCCCAGACTGCCTTTTTCTGACTTCACCAAGGAGACCTTTAGCTCAACATCCTAATAACAGAGGGGCAACACAGTTACAGGAGGCACCGATGACCAGACTATATCTGAAAATTCCAATCTACATTATGTGGAACTACTTCTTGGATCAGTCAGACTTGTTAGACCAAAACATTCCCTTCCTCTGCTCTTACTGGGACAAATTCTTCAATGTCCTGTCCGTTGCCAGACACAGCGGGGTTTAGGGGCATAGGAAGCGGAGGAGGCAGAGGATCCGGGCTTGGAGCATTGAGGGAGGACCCGAGTGGCAAGGGAGGGGACTCAGCTGTCACTGACGACGAGGGAGACCTGTCGACACATCCACAAAGATTTTTAGAAGTCTGTGAGTTTTGCATATTCGACTGAATAGAATTCAGTGAATTGTCATAGCAGTTATTAGACCACTACAGGGGTACCTCTTGCTGAGGTCAGATCTCGTCATGGATAGGTTTGGGGAGTAGAAGGCCGAGTATGTTGTGTCGTTCAGCTGACTGGAGCTTTCGTAGTGTCCCCGACCCAGGTTGCTGCTGGGGGTCTGGTAGGTGCTCAGGTCCCAGGCCTGTCTGCTGTGCTCCAGGGTACTCGGGCTGAAGGCTTCTTCAACCTCCTCATCCCCATCAGTGCTGTCACTGTAGCTGTTGTGTCGCCCGGGTGTTTTTTGTAGCAGCCTCTCCAGCGCCTCTTGCACGGCGCCCTGACTCTTCATGCCTTTGCTGGCTGGAGAAATTGTCTTGGGTAACATCAGACTGGGATCTGCCTGGCTCACTGGTACCTTTCGGGGGGAGGACATCGGTGTCTGGTAAGGGAAATAAATAAGTTTGCTTTCAACCCCCTTCAAAATATCTTTATCGCTGGAGACCAAATGATCATTGTAGATTCTCACCAATGCTGAAGTGTCCAAATCAGGAAGAACACTGCGTTCAGGTCTGCAGAGGAGCAGAGTCACCTCTTGGCCCGTTCCTCGCAAAGCTGATATCACCTCCTTTGTGTTCACACACAGAAATTATTACATTAAAATGTCCAAATTGACACAAGTTAGGGAAATCGGAAAGTGACACAATCTAGTCTGTTATCTGCTAATCTGCTCAGTTGACTGTCCCAGAAAGAGATATGAAACATACGTGCTGCGAGAGTCCTTTGAGGGGAGTCTGATTGACCCGCATGATGACATCGCCCACGTTGATTCGGCCGCTCTCTGCAGCTGGCTGGCCTGGAAAAAGCTTTTTAACCCGCACCATGCTGGAGCCAGGGGGCTCTTCAGGGATGTTCTCCTCTCGACTGAAACTGAAGCCCAGGCCGGATGTGTTCTTAAGCAGGCACACCTCAAACACATTATCTGAGGACAACCAAATTGAAATTAGGAATCTCTCACTGTGGGATCAATGAGCTAATACTGTGAGTGCTAACAGCATGAATACTGGCTATAAATGACTGAAAACAACGCTCGCTGAGTGATGACAAGTGATAAATGACCCATATAACACAACACAGCAACCTAAACTGGAATAAGAGGCTACATGGCCACTATTCACCAGTGAGAATTAAGAAAAATGAGGTGTAGTTCCTGGAAAGTAGCTCGAGGTCTAATTCTTAGAAAGCCTTCTGCGTCCATGCCAGGTGTTTATCAACCAGAGTTTGCACTTTATGAGTCACACGTGCACTCAATTTCTTTCAATGAGACAGCACACAGCAGGTTGTGTTGTTCATTGACGTTCTTTTCAATTCTTAGCATAACAGTATTATCTCATTCAATTATCATTTCTGGCTATAGTGAATGTAGTTCTACATCTACTCTTGATTATCCCCTCTTATGTTTCATCATCTGTCCTTCTCTTCCTTCTTTTACCACAATTCTTACTCTCTTACTCATTTATTTGTTTTACATTTATTTATTTCCTTCATATACATAGGCTAATGAAAACAATTTTACCATAGCTTTAATTATGTTTTAATGTAATAATTTTCCTGAACTTGAGTTGTCGATGTGATCGTTTCCTGTATGTTTTTATGTACGTTTTTTATACAACACTGCTGTGCACTTCACTGCTTAAGATTGCTTCACTGTGTGCTCACCTTGTGTGATGAAGCTGTACTCTGGTTTGGATTTGACCTCGGGGGGCTGCTCTTTGTTCTTGGTTGGTTCTCGGTCACTCGTACCCGTTGGGGGAGTGCGCTGAGGTGTGAGGGGAGCATGAATGCTGTCTGTGGGCGGATGACCTTTCTCCAGCAACAAGTGCACTGTCTGAAGCGCACAGAAAATGATTCACATATCATCACTGCTCCACTGACTGTGGACCAGTTGTCAGCTAGTGGTAAAAGTCATCTCTCACCTGTCCAGTATCTCTAAGCGTCTCTACTGCTTGCTTGTGAGTGGCTCCTTCCAGACTCTTTCCATTGACTGCCATTACACGATCACCTGGGCGAGAGGGATGTGATTACTCTACTCCGACGCAGTTGTATTTACAAGTCTACACATGAAGAACTAAGAGGGTCACGGAAAATACCAATGCAGATGCAGACGATCACTTTCATTTATTTGTTAATTTCAATGTCAGCGTCATTGGGCCATTACCTTTCTGTATTCTTCCATCAAGCTCTGCAGCTCCTTTTGGGATGATGCCTTTAACATAGATACCTCCATGCTTGACACTGGTGTTGGCTCCTCCCTAGGAAATTAACAATATCAGCAACTAGCCACAGAGAAAAAAGATTTTTATGTTTGTATTGGGAGGTGATGGCAGGTGTCCACTAAGCAGATTTTTATATTTTAGCTGGAATTGTTAAATGATAAATACTTGAGAGTTAGAAATGATAAACAAAGCAACTTCCTCGGGGGAGCAATATTGCCATCTGATGTCCTTGATAATTGTTTTACATTTGAATTTGACTACTCCGAATGCGATAGTAAAAGAAATAAAGCATTTATCATTTAGCAATTATGACTGAGAAGTGAAACATAATTATAGACATAATTATGATGTTTAATTTAAATTTCTAAATTTTTGATGGTGTTGTTAAGTGAATTTAATAGTTATTCTAACCACAGATGTCCATTTGAATATGAGCAATCATGACACAGTGAGGCCTTACTGTGTTATTGTGAATCAAGTGAAACCATGCCGACAAAGTTTTCAGAATCACATAGTCTCACATTATGCTTGAGTCAGCAAAATACATGAAGCGTTTAACATTAGCATGTGGATTCAACATTTAAAAGCACAATTCAGTCAGTGGCTTTTACTCTGAACAGTACAGTTTAGATCTATTGTTAGAATTCCTTGTTGATTAAAAAAGAATTACAAGTGAAATGCAAAGAAAGTGAGTTGGTCGAATAATCCCACAAGAGCTTCAAGATCCAACAAGACACAGCTTTATAGAAGCAAGCCAAACAAAGCAGCACACTACAACCAAGCACACAGCGGTCAAAGGTGCTGGGGAAAGGGGGGAAAAAACAAAGAGAGGGTGAAAACCTTGTCGAACAGTACCGTGACACTTATGCCCAGGCTGCTATCAATTTTGGACAGCTCAACGTCAAATAGTTCTCCTGGACGGAGACTATTGACCCCTGGGGCTTTACCACCTAAATTTTCCATGATGCACTCCTGCAAACAGAGAACAGGGCATTAAGTTGAATTATGACAAGCTGAGACATGCAGACAGCAAAAGGGATCAAAGAAGCGAGGAAGGTGAAAAGATAAAGAGGAGGCAGATACATTCAAGGAATGACATGCAGTTTACAGATAATAAGCTACCTCGCATTGCCAAGGTAAATGCAATGACAGGCAAAGGTTACGAACAACAGCCAGTTAGTTATGGCAAGCATCTGACAGATTAGGAGTAATGCTTGTTTATGGAAAAATCCTCAACATGTGAAGATTTCAAATACTTTATTGTAACAAATTCACTGCTTTGAATCACATATCCAGGGCAAACATCAACAATTTGAGCCAAAGATTAGCTGCACACTGATAAAATCACAAATATTCACACAAGCCATACCTTTTTGACCTTCAGTTTTTCTTGACTACTGGAGTAAGTGTCCTCATCCATGTCTGAATCTCCCCAGTCGGAATGTTCAGAAACCTTTGGAGCTTCAAGGACTTTAGCTTTCCTAGTTTTGGGTGGCAGAGCTGGTGGTAGAGGATCCAAACCCATATTAGGCTCTGGTCTTTGTTGATGTGCTACAGATGCAGCTGCAACAGGGGTGACAGCTGCATCTGGGCTCTGGTGAAGTCCATTAGCAGGGGGTTGGCTGATTCTAGCGACATTGCTTATCCTATAGTCCTGAGAATTAAGACTGGTGTGCTGTTGGAGCGAGGCGGAGGAGGATGAGGGTGTGGCAGTGCTGTGGAGAAGAAGGCTAGGGCTTCCTGTTCCCACCTGCTCCTCTGACGATGACTCAAGGTCTAGGTCTCGTTTCTGGTTAGAACTAAGCCCTTTCAAGGAAGACTTGCCCTGATATGGAATATAGCCCAGTGAAGAGTCTGCTAAAACAAGTAATAACATAATAGATTCAAAAGTGAGTCAGTCTGTAAATTAGAGAGAGTAATCTATTCATCATCCTTAATCTGTCAAAGAACTAAAAATACTGACATGAATTCCAAAAACTGGAAGGAGAAAAATACCTCTGTAGAGTCTTTCTTTGGGCTGGGACACAACCAGTCTAATGTCATCAGGGGCGTTTTGGAGGATATCAACAGCAGCAGCGTGAGGGAGCCCTTCCAGGTTTACATCATTTACTGCGATCAAGCGGTCACCTGCACCAATACTACCAACAGTTACAAACCAAACAGAAACAGTCCAATCTGACTAACTACTGACCATTATCATAGCTGATGATGTAAGAAGTAAGAAACAAACGAACAAATACTGTAATTTAAAGTGATAATCACTAGTAAATCTTGATAAAACTAAATTTCCATGTCTGTTTGCCAACCTGCTGTTACCTTCGTGAGTTGTGAGAGGAAAAAAAATATGCAAATTTAAGCACTGTCACTTGAATACGGACAGGGTAACAAATCCCTGTTCTACCTGGTTTTAGGCAGCCATTTAAATCAGCAGGACCTCCAGGCGTGATGGAGCTAATGATGGTTCCAAGGTCCGAGCGACCTGATTTCTCCCCTCCTACTACCTGGAATCCTAAAAAACACACAAGCAAGCAAATGTACAGATATAAACACAAATACACACCCATTCAAATGAGGCAGTGAGCAGCACATTAAATGAAATGAATGTGAATATTGTATGCTCTTACCCAGGCCATACTTCACATCTTTCTTCAGGTTGACAGTTGTGATTTCTCTCTCTGGAGATGGTAAGGCACTGAGCTTTTTCTTTAGTGAATCTGCACAGCACAAAGACACAAAAAGCATTTGTTATATCTGCTCCAATATGAATACATGCCGTTGTCATTTCTGACCAGCGCGTTCAAATTCCTCTACACAGCAAGAAAGCCAGACAACTCGCTTCCATACAGAGCTGCTGTTGCAAAACTGTATGGGACTGTACTGTTGGCTAATGGGCCTGAAAAGAAGGTCTAAGCTGGGATCAAATGGAAGGTCATGAGTTCAGTGTCAAGCATGAAGCTATTAAATGGTGGGAAGGGGGCCAGAATCACGGTCTGCAGGCAAGCAGAGAGGACACAGACTCAATTCTACATTATATAATTCTGATTTAGATCAGAGAACACAGGCTTTTGTGGTTTGTTTATCCGTACTATGGATCAACAGACTGGAGAGGCTTAAAAACATAATGAGCATTGGTGCAGTGCATGACAATTTAAGCATTTAACTATGTTCAGAGCAAAGTTGTCCAATGAGCAGCTCATGGGAGAAGGCAAAAAGGAAACTTTCACACCTACCATTAACAGTTGAAGAGGATGGGGACGAAGGCGGGCCAGAGGAGCTGTGCATACTGACACCTAAAACAAAACACCAAAGATTAGAAAATGCATCTCATGACTATTATGATTCATGATTCATGTATGTGTATTATAGAACACGTAAAATAAACACATAGCTATAAGGATCATGATCTGTAAATGAATGCTCTTCAGTAGAGAATGCCACGTCACCCAAACCGAAAGAAACACAGCAGACACAAACAAGAACAAAATAAGTACAGTGGTTTAGAAATTCAGAATGAATGACTATTTCTTGCATAAAAGCAATTTTCAGTTAAAATCAGACATCAACCACAGTATTCAAAGAATAACAACAAAGGTTGAAAGAGAAGGACCTATGCTGAATGTTAGCTATTGAAGTTGAGCTGCTTATTTACAATTCCTGGCCTAGTTAAGTCCTTTTAGCCTTGGCTTGTCTAATCTTTAAATATAAATACTCAATATGATATAAACTGACTTGAAGTCTTTAAAAAATGTGACTATCGTTTTGATGACCATATTTATATACTAGATAGTAGATTTATACCCTTGTCTGGTATTTTGGTCTACCCTGCACAGGTTGACATTCTTACCTACTACATATGCTAAACCAGTATCCTCAGTGGAAGACGAGTCAGACTCTTTTTTGGAATGACTGAGGCTGCAGGTTGGGCTGCTGTGGGACATTGTGCCTAATGATCTGGAAAAGAGGGAACAAGTGAGAGAAGTTTGCTTCAACAGAGGCAACATAAAAAAATTGTTACTCTGTTGTACACCAAAAACAAATTTAGATTCTCTTCATCTCTGCTTCTTACCAACTTTGAGACCTGTTTGCATTCATGCGTATATAATAGTAGTCATGTAGACAAAAACAATAAACACACAATGGTAGGCATAGTCTCACAAACACACTCAAACCAGCACACAGCCCGCTAGAGGCCTAATTAGAGGCTTGAGGTAAAGTCTTCTGCACCTCTGCAGCATGAGGCAGAGCCTAATCCAAGTAACAAACTCACTCAGTAAGCTTAGTCACTTTTAAGAAGAGCTTGGACATTGCCACACAGACACTGAAGTCTAGTCTTAAACATACATAAATAGATGAGCCAATACGTTTGGTTTTTGTCTTCTTCTCCCACATCCAAACAGTGTGGTTAGCCTTTAACCATTTAGGTTCTCTCTTTTTCTAAAAAGATGACTCACTTGTCTGGCTGTTGTGTGAGAGAGTTGGGGATGGAGCCAGTGTCTGAGCTGGCTCGGTGGTGCAGCTGGAATTGAGAAGCCACTGGGCTGGGCTGGATTTGGCTGAATCCACTGAGTGACCGCCCACTGAATGACTCTGCTGCTTGGTGCTCTGGCATCTGGTGGAGGTTGTGGTGGGAGCGACTCATTATCCGTGGATTGGGGTGGACTGAAGCCCCTGCATTGAAACCTGGAAAGAGAATCTCATCTTGGGCGAGCAGTGGGCCAGACTGTGCTTTGTGGAGGGCCACCTCTGAGTAGGAGATCCTCTTCAGGTGGTCCGGGTTGGAGCGTGTTGATAAGCTGGGGCCCAGGCTGCCTGCACTTCCCATTGATTCTTCACTCCGAGGGTCAACAGAATACTGCAAACTGCTCAGAGGGGAGTTCTCTGATTGCCAGAAAGGACATGCAAAACAAATTACAATTAAAATGTTGCTTTCAACAGTACAAACAATAATGTTTAATATGATTTGTGTCTGTAAGAGTATGTAGTGTGTATTGCCCCTCAGGAAGCTCGGACTATCTTCTATTATTTTCTAATATTAATAAATGATCTGTTATAGTTTAAGTTCAGCCAAATCACTGTTGTGTCCAACATGTGAAAATGCTTTTGTGGCGTGTTTATCTCAGCTATCAGTAACTATATATGTCACTGAAAACAGGCCAGATGCACCTGTGAGTCTGTCCAGTTCCCTGTGTGCAATGTCACCCAGACAGACATGAAGTTACTGAGTACTATCTCACCGAGTTCCTGGAGCTCCTGGTTGTTCTGACGAGCTTTCATTTGCAGATGGAATTTGTGTTGATCAGAGCAGAGCTGTAGCAGGTACTGACAGGTCTTGTTGCTGTCTGTCTGGAACAGGTGCTTAATCCCATCTGAATTGTTTTGCAGGCAAATCTTCTTTTTCTTCAGAGAAAATATTAGGAGGAAAACATCAGGGAAGACAAGGACTAACTATGCTAAAAATGTTTTCACTTCACCTTAATGTTACATTATGGAGAGATAATGTGTATTGCACAGAAACTGCTGTGGTATAAAAGTACATACTGTAAAGGAAATCTTTTTAGTCTCCCTCCAGGGGAACCTTAGTACAGGGGTACGATTTCCATTAAGGACCTCAAAGATGAGCACCCCCTTAGAGTAGACACCCAGCATGATGCCTGTCTGGGATCTCTTCTCAGGAAGCACCCGGTGGAAGTGGACCCCGTATTCTGTCAGTCTCTGGCTCACCTTTGGGTTAAACAGAGGGGCAAATTACATTGATGGTAGGAAAACAAATCTGTCTTTGTTTGACTCTTTTGTGATAATATACTGGAAAAATACTTGACAAATAATAAACATACCATCAGTACAATGAGGTCACATAGTGATGCACAGTGTAAATGCACACAGTATGCATCGTGATCACAATCTCTGTTACATGTAGTCAGCTGTGAATGCTGGATGTAAATCAGCTGTCATGGGAAGTTAGCAGGAACAGCCAAAGTACAATTTTTTTTAGATTTTTTATGAATGATGATCCCCATGGAAAAAGGATGATGGACTTGAATAGAGTGTCAGTCTTTCTACTGAGATCTGATCGAAATGCTGACAGAGTGTATATACATAGAGAGGGTGGTTAAAAATGCAAGGTGGAAATCCGGCCTATGTCTTCAATTTGTCTTGTCTCTTAAAACCATGAATACTTTGCTTTGGTCTTGCTGACCTTGAGGAATTCAAACTCTGCTTCCGAATCTGTGGCTCCGTAGTAGTTGCTGTGAAGTTTGGCCAGCTCCTCTTTGATGGTCGTCTGGTCCAATTTATCCAGGACAGACACTGGCAGGTAGTGCTCCTGTCTGAAATATGTCTTCCCATGGAGCTGAGGAACAGAAATGATAAATATTATTTATTTTGGGAAGTTTGTCACAGTTCAACCTCTGTATTTTATTTCTTTTTATATTTTGCACATTTAAGTGTAGTCTTTCATATTTTAATGGTTTCAATTTCACATTATTCATTAATTCTATTTATATGATACATGTGTATGGTCACTGATCTCAAGACTGTTTGGTTTAAGAAAAATATCAACTAAAAGTAAGAATAAAAACTGTCAATCTAAATCAGTTAGCTATGTTTTACTACCTCAGGCTGGTAGTCACCAAACTCAGCCTGCAGTGCCAGAGAGGCCAACAGCATTGCGTTTTCTGTGTCACAGCGCATTCGCTCTTCCAATACATCCTTCCTCAGCTGCAGGTAGTACTGATGTTTGGTCATGGCATGTCTATATGAATCACAAAAACACATTTTGAAAAAATCGTATGCCAAAATCTGGGTGTTTCATAAAGCCAAGTATTAGGAGCACAGTCAGTAGCTCGAATATTATTTGTATGTTTGCAGTTAATTATCATAATTTACAATGCTTACTGTATGAGGTTGACATCGTCCAGGAAAAACTTGATACGTAAGAAAAGGTTAAAGGGAACATCAACTTTCTTCTTCTTGGGGTCCTCCTTCCATCCCTCTGGGGCC
Source organism: Brotula barbata (assembly GCA_900303265.1). Lineage (NCBI taxonomy): Eukaryota > Metazoa > Chordata > Actinopteri > Ophidiiformes > Ophidiidae > Brotula > Brotula barbata. The sequence continues at coordinate 25,169 of OMNV01013331.1, forward strand.
ACTTTGGACAGTTTGGCATCAGGCTCAGCGAAGAAAAACTCATTATCTGAGGTTGGGGAGATTGAGACCAGATGTGTGAAATGAGGAGGAAGTAGTCAGTGAAATAAGTGTACATCTTTACTAGAGGAACCAAATCAACTCAAAAATATACATCTCTGGCATGGAGTCTCAAAATCTGATATAGAATTAAGAGGGAGAAACTTGACAAAGAGGGAATGGCATAGAATTTATGGTATTGATCTGACTGAAACTTGTTTCTTGTCCCTAGCGTACCTTCTCCTGCCAGAGAGAAGAGGTTTGCCTTCAATCATCAATGATAATGACTATAGAAGGTTTTGCTTACAACAACTCCAAAGGTTGGAGAACAATGTTTAGCACAGTTCATTTGCACACACAACACACACACACAGCAGATATGCATGCAACAAAGATCCTTTCCATACCTCTGAGGTATGCAAGGCTGAAGAGATAGTGCTCCACCAGCCCGACATGGGCCACCACCATGTCAAGAACATCTTTGCACACAGCCTTGATGTCACAGCTCAGCTCCAACTTCTGGCCGTTCAGCAGCACCACGCCAACCTTCCTCTGAACTTCCTCCACCTTGCCACGTTTCTTCTCAATGGAAAGGGAAAATGAGAGAGGACAGAGGAGGGAATCAGGGGATGCTTTGTGTTTCAAATAAATCAGATTGAATAGGGACAGAGGTTGAATTTAAAGCAGCACATTTGCACTGAGATTACATGCAGCTACATCCTCACCATTATAGAAGAAGGAACAGATAAGGCAACGGAAGGCTCAACAGCCATCTTCACAAACTCAGGTCCAAGGAAGTTCTGGTAACAGTGTAAATATACAAGGCCGTGGTCAGAAAAAGAACAACCCCTTTAATTAAATCTTTCTTTACGTTATACAAAATTTCATTTCTTGCATGGATTAACTGATCCTGAGCTGACAACATCATCTAAATCTTATCCTAGAGTCAGAAATTGCTACTTATTTCCATGTCCAATTTCTTGTGTCATTAAGTGCAAAAACCTTGGGTTTGCGTTGTGCTAGAGAAGAGGGGTAGAGGGGATCCCGTAGGTCATGAATAGAAGTGCGTGATGGCATCACAGGGTCATCTATGGAGTAGATGTTGGCCCTGGACAGCCTGTTGGCCAGGTGGGCCTGGAGCCGCTGCACCTCCTCTTCCTGCTTCTGGAGGAGCAGCTCGGCTCCAACCAGCCCTTCATCAGCAACCCCCTCATATTGCCTAGAGAAAAATAAAGAAGGCGGAAATTTTTGCCTTTTGTGAGATGTATGCATCTGTATTAATAATAAACAGGTCATATATGCCAACAGCCAAGGAGCAAAATGTAATTTCTGTCAGTTAGGAAGTAAGTGAAGTGTGTATTTTTCTAATTGGTAAACAATATTCAAAACCTGCTGTATAGCGTATTGCTAGATGAGGACATGCAGAACTCAAGCTCAATGTACAATAGTATAATAGGAGCTATGATTCAATAGTTTGGGCAGGTTAATAATAATCTCAATAGACATGACGATAATCTGCTAAAGCCAGTTGTTAAATGTTTGACGTCAATTCAGATTGATCAGTTTCTTTGACACACTTAAATGAATTAGTTAAGTCTGGATAAAAGATGGAGAATGCGTGCTGTAAAACACAATAAAAGACATCAAATAATAGATGACAAACATGTGCTTCACGTAAACGGAAAAGGCTTCTTTGTGTTGCTGTCACAACAGTAAGTGGGATGAGACAGAAATCCTGGTTCTCATGCACGTATGCCTCAGCGTACATCTGGTATGGCAGATATCAGAAAGAAATTGCCGTATTTCACATAAGACGACCTCACCGAGGAGGTATGGATGAGACTGTCCTGGTGCTGTGCCACACCAGCAGGACAATTTCTCTATGTGTGTGTTGTCAAGCACGTCAGGAGTCCACAAAACATATGCGTACATAAACACGATCAGTGAGAAGAGCAAGCAATTGCACATGTACAACATATCAATACAACCAGAGGAAATCACCTGTTCTTATCATTAGAGTGGACGAATAACCTGAAAAACACACACAACCCTTTTAATATCATTAAATACACAGATTTCCCAAAAAAACATAAACCAGCCAATCTAACCAAATTCTCTGTTTATTTCTTTCAATTTTATATTAACTATATTTATAGATTCTAAGTGTATGAAATAAAACCAACATAGGAATTAATCCACGCAGAGGCTGAGGTAACGCTGTTTCAAGTACGAATATTGGCTATTTTACACTATAGAATCTAATCATATCAAGCTGTGTAAAAGCACTTGCCTGCTTCCACCTCTATCACACTCATAGCCGACACAAATTGAGCTCAATTGACCCAAGCAATCAGACGTCTTGCGCTGCTTCGAAGTAAGGACAGTAAAAGTGGTGGCGCTTGCCCTTGGGTAGGCTGTGTTGTCGTAGCGACAGACATTTATCATAATAACAAGACTACGGTTCCAGATTTAAAAGAGAACTTAATTGCCAGCAGACGCACGAAATTTCTCTCAGTGCAGAAAATGGAGGACAAGAACTGAATGAGGGAGCACGACATTCAAGTGGACATGAAAGGATTTGTGCTGATGGGAAAAACACAACATTGGTATGCCACTTGTTAAATATTCACCAGTGATTTTATTTGTTGCCTTGTGTGTGTTACCTGTGTCTGTGTGTGTTGTGGCTTGTCAGTGACAGGGCATCGTGCTCCGCAGAAAGGGCAACTTGGGAGCCAAATCTCCTCACCTCGTCTGGTTTCCTTGCTGGAAAACACATGGAAATGTTAGCTGTATTCTCACTCAGTGGTGGGAATGTGCACATGTATTCACATGTACTTAATCAAGCCAACCTCTCCAGATAGCACCACCCACACGGAGCAAATGTGCCTGCATGAACGTGTCAGGGGAGGTGGAGGATATATACTGAAATGAATTCATAAGAACCGTAATTGGGAAGACCAGGGCTGGAGCACCTGTACTGAGGTTGCATACAAAAGAATAGTTCTGAATGCCAACAACAAAAACAACAAAACATGTATGAAAATGAAGTATAAAGAATTCCATTTTCAACCATTTCAATCAATCTAATTGTGACCAACAGAATATCTGGACTCTCTATAGCTATTTGAGTTCAGTGTCAAACTTAATGTAATGTTTAATGGAGTAAGGCTGGCATGTCAGCTTGAGGAAATGTGTTTGCAGGATCAATCTAAGGCTCCACAATTTTATACCATGGCCACACACATTATCCACTGTTCAGCGGTGTCAGCCTCATATCAAAAATGTTTTGTTATAATCTTCCCACAAACACCCACACAGAGGCTCTTACTTCTGGCTGTTTAGCCTCTTTTCAAGTCAATGTTGGGTAAAGCTACGCCATATGGAGTCTTGAGGTCATAAAGGTGGAAGTTATTCACTGTATCCGCAGATGCAACGAAGCTTGGTCAGTAAACATCAACATATTAGAGAGAAGAAGTCCAGCCTCATGGGTGCGTCCTTTAAAATTGCGTGTTTGGCCTAGTCGTTATACGTAACCTGTTAATGCTCTGAACACCAGACGTGTCAGTTGAGTTCTAGGTTTAAGAAAAGAAACCATTATTTGATGGACAATATTGTTTCATCACGCACGCATTTGGACTTCTGGAAACAATAATAACAATCATGGGTGCATTCTGTGTAACTGTGCCAGTGACGTGGCCCTGGTAATATGCGTGCTGGCTCACTGACACACCTGAAAGGAACAGGCCTATCATTAATGTTATTAGTTACACTTGCCTTTCAAATTGTTGAACATGAGAATGGCCTATTCAAGATCCACGTTATGCATCAGAATGTGCAAGTGGATTTACATTTACATGTCTTCTGAAGATTTGGACAAACTTCAGAGGAAAATACCAACTTCCCACAGGAGACAGGCTCATAATAGACTTTTTTGGATAGCTTTGTTCTTGGTGCAGGCTTAAAGCTGAATGTTAGTACTTAAAACTGCTGTCAACTGCTGTCAAAGATGAGAGATAAAATTGGCCTTTATTTATGGCAAATAAAAATGTATTTACCTCTCATCTGATTACATTACTCTATGGTGATGTCCGAATTACTGCCACAACATTATTGATCCACAAATGTTTTGGCTTCTTGTAATGTAGCTGACTTTCAGAAATCAAATTGCAGATACAACACATCGATTCATATGCCTCATTGTAAAGAACAATGGATTCTCGTGACTCATTACTTGCCTTGTCTATATTCTGGATCAGAGGAGGATACCGAGGGGCTTTCGCTGGATGAACTGTAATCACTGTGGTACCTCTGATGCGTGTGGACTGGGTCTAAGAGAAGAAAAAGACCATTAAAATCAAATACCAGAATCATATTTATATTAAGAAAGTTCAGATGTTGTATGCAACTTAATGCTAAAATGACTTTAATGTATGATCGCAATTTAACTATTATTTTCAGACACTGAAATATACAAACTTTTTTGTTTAATTATGATCTGGATTCAGAAAAAGGAAAAAAAAAAAGAAAATCACTCTAGCCTGAAAAAGGTGATCCAAGAACCATGACTATTTTTAACACTCTCAGATCCCTACATATGGTAGGTAGATGGGAAACCCAACTGTGAAGATATACAAAGAAGGAATTAGTTATGCTGTTAGTAAACAAACCTAATGAAAGACATGTAACCACGCTGAGAGCAGCTTCTGTACAACAGTCTGCAAGCATGCCGCCTGTCAGGTTAGTGAACTTTTTGTTGAAGGTTTACTCTTTTGTCAGTAATCCCTGGGTGAACAATAAGTACAGACCAGCTCGGGCCAGCTACTTGCTTTTTCTGTACCCAAGGATTACAATCGCAATAATAGCAGGAAATCAAGTGACAGGAAACCAACATAAATGATACTTATAAAGTTAAAAATAGCTTTACCAAATACACTTGTTCGTCATTCTCTTTCTTGTGCACAGAACTTGAATTTCCGGCTCCTGAGTATCACCTACATAGCTTGGATGACTGGGATTCTCTTAGTCATTGTTTAGGAATTTTGGTACACTGTACAACAAGGTCCTGTGTGCTATCTCCTCTCCCCTGTGTAAACATCTTAACTAAGAGTCATTGTAGGCCTGGACCATTATGAACTCTCAGAGAGGAATGACTGGTCAACCCGAAAACCAAAATACTTCCAACTTCCAAACAATAATGAGTCATTAGTTCCACCAGTGAGTGTTATCTGTGGTCAAGATGCGTATGAGGAGACTTTTCTGCTTTTCTGTGTTTTCACTGCCAAGGTTACACACATCCTCCAGTGCACAAAAGCCAACCCGTTTGCCCAAACACACACAAATATATTAAGTACATGCACAGATACCCACACATGCGCTATCACCAAACAACTTTTTGAGGCAGCACAAGCCTGTAATAGCCTGTTGCTGACATTATCAGCTGTAACGTTATGTGACTGGAATGTATGTGGAGACCTTCAGGCTGAAACACAACACAACAAATCATCAAGCATCATCATCATGGTGCTCCTCACATATGTGCTAATTAGGAAGTGATTGTGACCTGTCGAGAGGCTGACAAAAGGGGTGATAAATCTGGAACATAATGGTCTACAAATGAAAGACTTTTAATATAACACATATTAACTTTAAGGTGAAGCTTGTTTCAGCTGTGATATATACTCGGGTGATATCAATGACGATCACTTACAACCACAGACTAACGTTTGGTATATCTGACAGGGCGAATCCACTTAAACCAAATCAGTTTGCATCATAGGCTACTACTTGGCATGGCGCAGCTGTGTATAACCTTACTGACCTCCAGTTTAAGTAGCACAAAGAGGATGTTGTCTGTTTCTCATAGTGCAAAGAGTACAAACTAGCAGAATTTGTTCTTTTTTACCCAACTAATCTTACAGGATAAAAATCTCAAGTATAAGGCTTGCCATTAAATTGAAAAGGCAATATGCTGATACTTAATTAGCTTTCCTAAATTGCTGCATCAGTTGCAAACTGCAAAACGGGGAGACAAAAGCATGGAAAACTGCATTGGCAGATAGAAAGTCACCAACAGTAAATGGAGGGCCTTAAATGGGATGCATCTCACCTGTCAATTACTGTCAGAAACCTTTCACCTTCATCTGAATTAGACTGTCAACAAACTGACACTTGGTGCAGGGCTGATGCGACACATTGTAAGGCGTATCTGTTATTTGTTCACCCGTTTAGCCACTGTCTATCCTTGGGGTTATTTCCTAGATAAATTTAACTGATCTTTTTGTTACGCACTTTATGTTGACAGCCCAGTTAAAATCTATCACTTTCTTGAGCAATGAGCAACAGAAATGAAGCTGCTGTGAAAAGAAAATGCTACGAATGAGTAACTTTAATCTGTATACAAAAATAAGGTCCTAGTCTAGCCTTGAGGATGTGATGTGGTTGCTGCTTAGTCTCAGTTACAAACCTCGGAGGGAGGAATAATCACATTCTGAACTTTTCCAAATAAACATTACACATGAGCTATCTTACGCGATGAAGGAAATAAGACACAGAGGGAAACAATAACCAAGAAAGAGATATCAGTGTGAAGAGCTTGGCCAGGGCAGGAAGATTTCATAAGAGATCGAGGGAGCAAGAGAAGGGTTAAGCGGAGATTGAGTCACATTAACATCCTTGCGTCTCCCTGCACACTCTGCTTGTTTACAATGAACAATAATATGTATTGCAAAACAACAGAGATAAAAGATAACAATCAAATCAGCTGAATAACTTCTTCTATTTCTTTTCCACCATATTGTTGGCAATTGTATGCATGCACACACATACTAAAACATATCGACAACAAGATCACTCCTTGTCGGAACATGTTTTAAAAACAATTTAGTAAATTGTATACACCTACTGATGCTCTAAGAGCATTGGACCAGAGGGTCATTCACAGTGTAGCCCAAACACTGGGAGGAAAACCAGCTGGAAAAACTGTGACAATGTTTTGTACTGGGAAAAGTGCCATTTACACGATACAATTAATGCTGCACCCATCCATCTGCCTGCTTCCACCCGCCTTCAATATCCCCTCCTGTTCTTTTGCAGAGCTCCCAGTTCTTTAATTGCTTTTTTGAGCTGTGGCCTTTAAGTGTGTTCGAGCCCAGAAGAGACACAAACTCAGATTCTGGTAATTTCAAGTCTGGAGTTCCAAGAAAGAAAGGAGGAAGTGAAAGCTTCTTGTTAGAAATAAATCCTCAACTTGTGCAATTATTTTGGCTTTGTCTAGAAAGCATTTTTATAAAATTACCACTAACTCTATGCACAGCGGCTTGGTGGTTAGTTCGATTGCCTCACAGCAAACAGTCTCTGGCTGTGAGTCCTGGTCTGACCCTCATCCTTTCCGTGTGGAGTTTGTATGTTCTCCTGATGTCTGCATGGGTTTCCTCTAAGTACTCTGGTTTCCCCCTATCTCTAGAGACATGCAGCTGAGGTGAACTGGAGTATCTAAAATCAACCATAGGTGTGAATGGGAATGTCTCTGTGTGTCAGCCCTGCAATAGACTGGGGGCCTGTCCGGGGCTGTACCCTGTCTTTGGCCCAATGACTGCTGGATGGGCTCCAGACCCACAGCGATAAGCTGAATAGATGATGGATGGACTACTACAGCCTTTGAGGCCAACAAATCAAATTTAAACATAATTATGGCCATTTTGTGGTTATGTTTATGCAAAGACCTCCCCTTCTCCTTGTCCAACCCCGTATTGTTGTCCCAAGTTGGACCCACCCTGGCCCAGAGGCACGTGACCCGCTGCCAAGTGCCGGAAAAGTCCAATAATGTTTGGAATTCCCTCATCCGCTATGCATGACTCCAATTACAGCCTCAAGGTCTGCTTGGAACCTTTTACCCTGGCACCAG
>OMNV01013331.1:33160-53765 GCA_900303265.1 Brotula barbata
GAGGGGGCCGGGTATAAACATGCCAATGCAAACACACATGCACACGCATTTTTTTAGTTATGATCCTTTGATAGACAAGTAATTACTAAATTACTAGATTCCTGCACACACACACACACAGATGGCGGGGAGCATGACTTTATGCACTGAGTAACTGGATGAAACCTGAGAGCACTGACCACTGCTGCGCCATCATTTTCCTGCAGAAAGAACAGAAAAAAATAAGAAAGAAAAGAAGCTCTCTGCCAAGTAACACATCCATCGGGCCCTGCAAATGGTCTGTACTCAATTAGGGCCCATTCATGCTGTAAAAAGAATGGCTCTGGGTGGAATACAAAAATATTTTGGTCCAGCCATCACGGTCTCACCAACATTTCAATGGGAGCAAACGTTGCTCTGGGCCAGCATGCTCTCCAATATCACATTGGACGGAAACGACTAATAAACGGACACAAAAATACTCAAAGATGATGTTACTGGAAATTGTGGGACAACAAACACCTCAGATTTAAACCGGTAAAGAGGAAACGGGGGCAGAAAAAGAAGCTAAGGATAAAGAGCCACAGACGAGGAAAAGAATGCTGTTGGTTGGTAGCTCGGTCAGCATTAAAAATAGCTGCCAAACAACCAGGGGAGGCTGCCGTTAGGAGGAGTTGGAGAGTGTGGACTATGGAAGGAGAGAGGGAGGAGGGAAAGGATGAAGAGGTAGAAGACAGTGGTTTATTATATAAAACCATTCATCCCTCATGCTCTTCCACTGGCCTCAGATGGCTAGCAGACACATGTAAATTGCTGCATGTGACTCATGGCATAAAATAAGTCAGCCTAGAGAGATTTTACTTAAATTTCAATAAGCTCCCGATGGAAACTTTAAGTTCTTGGGGGTGACTGCCGAAGTGTTAAACAACCGCGTTGTGTGTGCTCTGTCTAAGCATGTGATTACACAATAAGTGTTTTTTACCGCGGCTGTATGTATAGTTATTAACTACAGCATATTTGTCCGTGCTTACATGAGAGAGAGAAGGAGAGGGGCTTTGCTATATAGCATGTGTGACAGTTAGCAGCAGGCTAGAATTAAGCTGGCCTGTAATTAGAATCAGCCATTTGGAAACCTCTGCACCAATGACTCATACATTCTGTCTAAACACTGCTGCCCAGCCACCACCATTCGATCCAGCACCCTGCTTCCATTCTATATGGTAGTTACAGATGGACACACAACCTGGAACTAGACTGGGTGACTGTCTGCTCATGTGTTCTCAAACTCCGACATTTTCACCTCTTAGATCTGGCACACTGATGGCTCCCGTCATGTCTACTGCCTCATAAAGTCACTATATGTACAGTATATACATATATCATTAAGTATTGTGAGAGCTTGTGCATGTTGTTCATTCTTGCAGCAGCAGGCTGTGCGATTCACCAAGACTGAAGTATTGGCAAGAGACATTAAGTGGTATAATTTCTTATCATATTCAGACCTGTCATCAAAACCATATTCCATGACACTTCGGAGCAATCAGTTGTGCATGATTTTATGCACACAGTAGAAGTAAAGAGAGAAATATAGAAACATATGGTGGACTGACCTGAACATTGCAGTTTGTACTTGTGTGAGCTAATTTTCACATACACTGTCTGTCTGTTCACAAAGCACTCTTTGATTATGTTTTGGTCACAGTATTAATCGATGAAACGTCTTTTTATAGCATGTGTAGTAGAGTATGGAGTCGTGTGTCTTAGTCCTCATTGGCTATGAACAGCTGACACCTATCACACATCTTAGTAGGTTTCCACAAGTAATGGACTGCATCACAGTTGTAGAAGACTGAATATTTGCCACATCAGTGAATCAGCATATGCGTCTTGTCAAATTCCCAGCAAAAATCCCAAATAAAAAAGAATTACTGTTAATGCCGAGGACTGAAATCACAACTGGATTGTCAAATGCTCACATACTGAAATCTGTGCAGAAGAAGAATACTCACCATCCACTGCATGTCTTAGCACCTGAAGCTTCCTCTGCCTCTCCTTAATCCTGTCATATGCATTATTGAGGGCTGATCCTATAGACATAGCTGAGTGATGATGAGGCTTATTGCTTTTCAGCCCACCAAATTCAGGGAAGCGAGAATTTCTGTCCCTGGATATTCGCAAGTTCCTGCCCACAGAGTGGGTACTTAGGGCACTGCTGCCCCTCCGTGCATCCTCCAAGGCCCCAAAACGAAGAGCGTCTGGGTCAATACAAGCTAGGTCCACAGAGGAAGCCCAAGACTTCCTGGGCTTACTTGGGCCAAGGTCTCCACTATGAAAGGGTAACGACCTCCGGTCCAGTTCCACAGGTCTGCCCCTTTGCTGGGGGTGAAGGGGATGCAAATAGGGATAGGAGTGCTGGTGCTTGAGTGTAAGAGGATTAGGGTAGAGTTCTGTGGTCGATTCAGAGCTGGGTTGGTAGTCAGAATACTGTAGTGCTGCAACATTGTCCCCCTTCAAGATGTCCTGGATAGGCAAAGAGCCCATGGACCGGCTTAAGCCACGGTTAAGAGATGCCTGCTCCTGCGTCCGGGCTTTGTAGCGCTCTAAAACTCTGGGGGCAGCACTTCTCCCTAAGAAAAAAGAAAAAGAAAAAGTGACACATTCTTTAATGAAGTCATTAAATCAGTCATTTAATTATATCACATATTGCAAACCATTTAGCAGGGCGGAAATAAACCACACTCGTCACATTTCTTACTACCTCATTGCTGAGACAGATTTACAGATCAGCTGCAATACAGCTGTTATTACTTCGCATGAAAATAGCCTGAGTGGATCATATTTTAAGCGCTCTATTCAGTCGAGCTAGAAGTCACATTCATGACGAAAGGACGATCTAAAGAGGGATTTACATGGATTTTGTGCAATGTCTAAGGGCTTCACCAGCCTGTCATTCAGTTTTGCTAACAGCTTCAGAATGACATGGCTATTAGATACGGCAATTCTACCACTGTCGCTCACATTTCATATAGACCTAAGCTTGCCCTGTACCCCTAACTTGGCCTCACACAGAGCGTAGGCAGCATGGCTCAAACTCAGATATTAACATTTTGTGCTGTACATTAGGTTCAACAACTGTATGTAGAATACACATTCAGTCAACGTGTTCTATATACGAAATCCCAGAAATACTGCTTCATTAATGTTAAATACTATTTGTTCCCATTTCTTGTTGGCTTTGTCAGGACTAATGCTTTCCCTGGAAGTCTGTACATTAAGAGGTTGCTGTTCCTGACAAGCTGCATATACTGCCAATCATAATGTGTTTTAGAGAGTGCACACATGAGTGAAAATGAAAGGAAGATTCAGAGTTGAGATGACAGAGCGAGAAGTTAAGTCCTGTAAAAAACGTAAAATCACTGCATGTGGTTTAATCTACAAAGCATATGCTCATCCTTAACAGTGAAGCACATCAAAGACAGGCGGCCTGTCTTCCAGGAACTCGGGGAAGCACACGAGGAATGGATTGAGCAAAATATGGAAAAGAGGTCACTTTTTGAACAGGGTGTCTTTCGTATTTCACTGAACTGCTGCCACATTTTTCCAGTAAAAAGTGCTACGATGTTTGCTGTCATAAAATACAGAAGTGAAGAAAACAGCAAATGGGTGACGGTGTAATACAGGCAGAGGAGTCACTCCTCGAGAGGAAAGACGCTTAGCAACTGAGTAATACTCTTTGCATGTATTTTCCCTAGGGCTGGTTGGAGCTCAACCAAGGAAACAAAGCGCTGATACAAACAGCAGACCAGCAGCTTCACTGGTGACTCCAAAATATGCATCTGTAATCAATGCCATGCCGTGCTTACATAAAAAGGACGACAGCCATGTTTTTGCTCTGCTCTTGTCTCCATAGCCTGGAAAAAAATGTTGGAGTTCTGTCTGAAACCACTGGGGAAATTTGGTCATATTTTCCAAAATTAAATCTGATTCCATGTTGCAGTGTGGTGCCTTGTACTTTCAATTATTTGTCTTGAAAGTTGGGACTGTATTTTTTTTCTTTTTTTTTTTACAACAGTGAAGATTGATTTGATCTTTAAATAAAACACATTGAATTGAATGAGTGAATTGTGCAGGTTAGGAGAAGACTATTTTAGCCTGAGGTTTGATGTACTGGAACCTGCTCCCTTTTACGAACAGTACATTTCCTTATTTACATACATACATGGGCCAGTTTTTCAACATGCCAACTCCTAAAACCAAACCTGACTCAGTTTTCCCACACACTGCACTAGAGGACATACGGGAGATTATCATCAATATGGGCTGCCCTTCATTTCTATCCTGATATGGCCAAACGACTCTGAAATGAAGTCAAATGAAATTGAAAAGGAATAGAATAAGTACTGTAAATAAATAACTGTATGTTTGACAATACATCCAGCAGATAATTCAAGTTGTGCAACTCATCTTACCTGCAGGGAGACCTTTGCCCCTCAGTCTCTCCCTGATCTCTTTGCTCCGCTCTGGAAGAGACTCTCTATCAGTCAGCAGACCATCCAGCTGGGAAAAGGAAGGATTCAAAAAGTAGAAGGGATTGAGAGACAAAACTAAAGACAGTAAATTCTAGTTGTGGTAGCGATTACATTATCTGTCCAACCAACCAATCCTACCTGTTGTAATAATGTATTGCAACAGGTTAGAAAATGATGAAAGGTGCAAAGTCATGGCCTATAATTATCTGTGAAAATGCTAATCATATGCCACAGACGTAATGGAATGGGTTATGTTACAACAAAGACAATCAGAGATAGGCAACAACTTTAAATAGAAAACATAAGGAATGTTGTTTTGATCTACATAAATGACCTAACTTAATGTTTTCTTTTATTCTACAAGTTTCGATTCATACATACCTGCGAAAGGCTGCCCAACACCAAACGGACCAGTTTCCTGATATAGGTGAAGGGTGGTTCACAGCTGGAATTTCTGATGTGCTTGCTGCAGACATCCAGCACGGTGCGCATAGACATTCGACTCAACGTGACATCATCACACATGTTGAGAAGCAGGCTGTTTAGGTGTTCCCCTAACTTCATAGGCTGCATGAGACAGAGAATGAATATGGAAACAGTGAAAGGAGCGGTGTGCATCAGGCAGAGGTTGACATCTGTTGACCCGATGAGATACGTGCTCTACTTTTTCTTTGAATTAGACATCTGTAATAACATGAATCATCACTCTCAATCCACTACAAGAAATATTATTGTAATGTTGGATCGTTCCACGTACTGCAACAAGATAATGATTGATCTTAATCTATCCTCATTAATGGTATTTCTACACAGTGCTGCAACACGTATTCTGTTTACAATTATATGCCGCCATGTGAACACTATAAGATGAAGCTGATGTGGATTTCTTCAATTCTGTAACAACTTTTAGCACACGCAGCAGAAATGACAATTGTAGTCATCACTTCTACTTAATTTGCAGCAGCTGTCGCCACCTCTACAGTGACTCCTTCATGGATGAGAGTAAGGAGAAGATGAGAGCTGATCGTGCTTGAGCCCACAGTGAAACGAAGCGGATGGCAAACTTCATGAGTCATGGCGTTCAAAAGTTGTGGGTGTTACTTTCGCACAAATGAGAGTGCGCTGTGTTGCACTGTTTTTTTACAGCTGCTGACTTGCTGATATTCAGACGCAATTTCAACCAGATGACCTCTTAAGGCCTGCAGATCCAGTCACATTCAGTATTTACACCTCTCAATAGCAAACACTTTTCTCACCGGGTTAAGAGGAATCACATTTCAAAGGCAGTGTCAGATGTCAGTGTTTTTGAGGCATGAATGAACCACTTAAACCCAGGTATGTGGTATTTTCAACTAAAAAATGCAGTTTCTTATTCTTAAATGTCTTAAGTTACCAAAAACATCACTGCTCCTACACAGGCACCACTAACTTCTTCTTTTGCAGTAAAGCCAATGTCTTAAGACTACTCCAGTTTAGATAGATATAGATTTAGATAGATAGTCTTCCTGTCTAAATAGAATGTTAGAGATAAGTTCACTGATGCACAATGATATAAAATCACAAAGACCACAAAGGAAGAGACATTCATTGGAAGAGGCTGTGTCTCTCAGACTCATACTGAAACTGGCCCTCCAGATCTTCAGCTGAAATTGACCTACAGACACCAATATAAGTATCTATTATATAAATAACAATGGGGTCCAGTATTATATGATTTACCTGGCTTTGGGGGATCTCATAGTCTGCCCCCCAGAACAGGGTCATTCCCAGAGAGTACATGTGCATCTGTGAAAAAGACAAACAAGGATGACGGAGAGGACAAATGGGCAGCCGTGCAGTACTTCATATTAACAAGAAATGAGTACAACACACGCCGCTAAGGTAAAGCATGTCTGAACACGAGAAAAGTGGAAGAATGCAGATTCATTTCGATAAACTTGATAAAATTGCATTCAAATAGGCCAACATGGCGTGCGAGAGAGAGAGAGAGAAAGAAAGGAGAGAGAGTGAAAACAAAACTAGAATTCATTCTCATTTGGAAAAAGAGGGAGTTTATCAGTCTAAATCCAGAAACATTTTTCCATTTTCCTTTCCTTGCTGCTCTGCTCTCATTGCTTAGGAGAGAAATCACTTCCCCTGAATGTTGGGCTTGGTAGAGGAAAGAATAATTCAGGGATTGCCAAAGAATGCAACATAGTCTTCAAGGTCTTTTAGGAACAGAGCTCGGCACGGATTTAAAGACACATGCACTTTTCCAGGGAATGTGGAACTCCAAAAGCTGCCCCAGGGGAACCAGCAATACAGCCCTATATGTTGACTAAGTGAGGGGCAAATTGTGGCTCTCACAGCTAATGTGCATTTGCCCCCAGTCTTGTATAATGAGAGGAAAAGATTATATTCTCTGCACTGAAATAACTCATCTGTGGAGACGGGAGCAGGGTTGGAAAACTGACTCAGCACAAAATTGTGTTGAGGTCTAGGGGACTGTGCCAGAGACAGGAAACCAGTCATACAAACTTTAGCCGATCTAATAAGAGGGGCAGAGTCAAATAGAGGGGGGTGTGGCTCTGTAAATAAACAAAGGAGATGATTATGTTTCTAGTTCGTACAGTATAGTTTACAAAAGCACTCATTTGGAGAGTAATAAAAGGATAAATTAAGTTGGGTTGGGTGATGTCAAAATTCTAATTAGAAACTATCACTCCTACCACATTCACTGAATAATTCACACTTTTCTGCAGGTTGTTGAGAATATGGTCACAGTTAGGTGATGTGTTATTCAATCGAGGAAGTGTCACCCACAGCAATCTGCTGTTGCCTGCTGATTTCCTCATTCATCATAACATAGATTTCACACCTATCATTAAATTAATAATAAAAAAAAACATTATTACTTGTGGAAAGTGTAAAAAGTCACTCGTTTAGCTCACAGATGAATTAGACACGCTTACACTCTCTCACGGTGATGCAGTGAACAGCCACGGAAAAATGTCTGTAATTTTCTACATGCAACTAATATATATAATATAATGTTTTTATACTGTATGTCTTGAAGGAAAACATTCGAAGTGAGTGATCAGGCAATTTAATGGTTAAAAGGTGTAAAAACTTTGCAGTTTGTCGGTAAAAGAGAGTTTTAAAAATGATTTATCTGTTATTCAAACTCTCAAAACTAAGCACCAAGTTACGAAAACCCAAAAAACAGTTTCCCAGTGCCACACCTATCTTGTAATCCCATTCCCAAACTGTACTTTCTGTTGCTCTGAAACCCATTCATGTGTGCCCACACAGGTTACAGAAAATAACATATATAAAAAAAGATCGATCTAGGGATTTTATGAATCGATTGCAGATCTTTCAGATAAAGATGGATATAAATCAGATTTAATACATTTTTTAATCCCAGCCCCATTTAAGATGAAAGTAAAACTAGGCTTGGGAATCAAATGGTGTTTCCCTGTCATAGGATGGAAATATCTTTTCTTAGAAATGTTTCCACATTTGTTTCATTATGTGTTATTGGTTAATTATTTTGCGTAATCATACTACTTATCACTGTATGCTGCTCTAAGTAGACATAACTATACCGACTGACTTTCCTCTACAAATGTCTCCTTGGTCTGGTCCCTTCTTATATGTCAGGCTAGTTATGTAAATATGGCATACACTAAAATCATTTTATTCAGCTGTTGGTGCCTCAAATCAGTGTCAAGTTAGAAGAAATAGCTTTAAAGTATGCCGCACGCTCTGCTTGGAGCCTCCCTCAGCATGAGCTGAAATTGTCTCAATTTTGGAGAAAATGCTTTTGAATTTTGTAAGTCATTATTTTTTCTTCTATATTGTAACATCACTCTGGTTGCTATGTATGTATATTTGCTTTACTGTTGATCTGGTAATTTATTGGTAAATTTAAGAAATGATAGCAGGCTGATTGTAGTGGGCTGAATGTGAAATATAACAGAATTTGTACTTGAATGTCATTGAAACCTTGAATCCACCGTAATATCAGAGTTGAGAAAATGTTCTCAAAAAAATCTCAACTAACAAATAGGACATATATACCTTCTCTATGTCAGAGACGGAAGCCAGTGAGATCCCCTCCAGAACCTCAGGAGCTGTGAAGGCTCTTAAATCCTGCTGGGTTACATATTCGTCCGTAAATGAGATATTGCCAGAGGGCATGAGGAGGAGGGACCAGGGAGAGATGATGAAGCCCATGGCTGAGGGGTCTGCAGAGGAAAACAGATGATGCAAAAATCAGAATCTTCAAAAAAACTGGAACAGGAATTGTGTATGTGTATTCTGATAAAGATTTCATTACTGGGCGGGTACGCGGGCTGTGACCAATGAAACCTAACATAATATGACATAACTGCATTGTTACATGCAAATACATGATGTGGTGGTACGATTAATGTATTGGTGCAGTCAAATTCCTGGCCATTATCACACAAACACACACACGGTTATGTTGAACAGTTCCATACGGACACCGAACGCAGAAGGCAGAATGCAGTATCAGTAGACGTCCAACCACACTGGATGCTTCTTGCTTAGACTTTGGCATTTATGGAAATTCAAGACGATTGAAGTAAACAAAAACACATGTTGCTTTCTTAGCCTGCAAGAAAATAAGTGTTCAAGAGGCATGGAAGCAGAGAGGGACGGCTACACAGCGTAATTCTCTTCTCCTACAAAGCCACAGTCAGCGTTATGGTTAGAGAACGTTTAAAAATATACAAAGGAATGTTTGAGCAGCGCTGCAAAATTCCTTTCTTTGACTGATTCTTAACTCTGAGGGAGACAGAGAGAGGAACAAGGGAACAGGAATTGGAGAACCAAATATCTGCTTTCAAAAGGGTGGAATTCACAACGTAAATAAGTGTTTCCTGTTTAAAACTCTTGTGACCATTTTGAGATCTTGCTCAAAAGGAGAGTGGGTCCCTCAAAATCTGGCACTGGAGGAGCCATCACAATGAGCTACGCAGAGGTGTACCACATATGCTTAGTTAATTGACCAACTACTGCTCTTTTCAGGACCATGCGTCTTGTAATCCAACATGACTACAAAATGTGACATTTCTTTCACTTCCATTATCCAGCCAGTCTGTGTGATAGCTTCGTTTCCCACACTCTGCAGCGTGAATTCATTCTCGTCATTTGTTATCAAGTTTCATCCATCTGTATGTTGGATGCCTGGTGCATGTAGGAAGTAGGAAACGATTATGTAGACAGATATGTGTTATCAACTTGTATTCCACCTGCACTGCTTCATAGATGCTGTGTGAAACGTCTGTCAAATTTTGAGGTTTTGGTAGCGGTGTGAGGTTTCTCACACGTGTGGCTATGTCTCACGGTGTAATCTATAATCACCACATGGTGCTGGATTAATTATAAAACACTTTATGACGACTCTCTCTTGTCTGCAACAGCCCAAAATGAATGCGACCGTCGGGTACTATTCAAGTAAATTCTATAACAAGAAGATCTCACTTATGCAAACAGATCATTACTTTACACACATAGTAGCTAACTGCTACTATTTACATGTGCAATAGGAGTGGCCTATTGGTAGTTTGTGTTTGACAAAGTGTGTCTAATGGAGCCAAAACGTGGCAGGCATTCACACCATCTTCCTCACAGCCATGAGTGAAAAGTCATGTAAGAGTTGGCTGAATCAGCTGTATTTTGGCCCCCTCCTAACATATGGAAGACATTCTATCAGTTCCTTTTATGGCTCTCCAGACAGAACCAAAATACATCTAAAGAGCGTAAATTATGCGTTCTATGAAATTCACTGAAAACATCTCAGCCATCAGCAGCTGCCTTCACAAAACAGAGACATTGTCTTTGAAATCTACACATTTGCATTGCTCCTCTACAATAGCCGACAATAGATAGATAGATAGTTAGATAGTTGACCAAGAAACCCGTCAGATTTTAGATGTTGCTTGTTGTTATTAATCCACTCTTGTGGTAGCTTACAAATTTCTTTACATAGCTGGGTAACGATATAATAAGTGGTTCCCACATCTGTTTTTCAAATTTTAGCTTCACTCAGCGATGTAAAGCCATGTAAACAAAAGACCACAATCTATTCACCATGCCAACAACTGCACACAGAAATAAGTATAAAAGATAAATGGCATGTAAACATTAAAGTAGCACTGACGAAACGCATTGAAATAGTCAAGTTTGCATGTTGTCTGTAATAAGGTAACTACTCAGAACTTTGCTCTGAGTTTCAATCTCCTGTCTAAACAAATTAAACAACTGAATAATAAGAGGAGTTGTGCTTCATTAATGATGAGCATATAAAAGACATAATTACAGGTCACACTGATAAGAGCGAATTCTTAATGGCAATAGAACCAGTCAGACACACCGATACTCAAAGTCTCGATGATTCATGCACAGGTGGACACGCATGACCGAAGCTCGTTTACCTCCTCACGAGGAAATGCACACGGCTGATTGTGCACATCTTGAAAGGACACAATTACGCCTAACACAACCAGCTGTGCTGTTTTGCATGAGACTACAACTTTGTAACCACACGTCAATGCCTGCAGCCAAGATTGGGTCAGAAAAAGTAAGAGAGCAACTTGACAACAAAAAAAGGAAAAGTTTGACTTAGTATTGTATGAGCCTAAGAAGGAGCCTCATCAGTGAACAATTCACCCCTTTCACAAGCATTGGAAGTACATCACTGCAGGCCAGGGCAAAGCTCCTTAAACTCCTTAAACTGTATTAGAACTATAACAACATGAGCAACTCAACAATGTTCCACTTTGGCAGGTGGGGTGCATACATGGACATCCACTGGTAATTGAGCTCAGGCATCAGTTTTTAAGGTGGTACATGCAAGATATTCCACTGGAAACGGCACCAGCCTCCAGCCGAGAACTTCCTACATAGTAGCTGTGAAGTGTATACTACAGACAAAAGGCACAAACACTATCAATGACAAGATCCTTCATCCACTTTGATCGATCTCACCCACTTACTTTGCTCCCTGTTTGCTGGGAAACTGAGGTACAATTGTTTTTGTCTTGAATTGCTACGCATAGGTTAACTACAGAAACTTTCCTTAGAGATTGTTTATGTTGAAAGTAACCTAACCCTGCAAGGGTAAATCACAAAAGCAAAAACCCAGTAGTGTGAAATAGGCCTATTAGTCAAGCTAATACAAAAAGAAACCCGTGGATGAATGGGGAAAGCCCTCTGCTTACCACAAGGCTCAATGCCTATTCCCTCTCTGATTCTTCAACGTACAATTGGTGCTTCATCCATTCATTTGTGCAAAACGAAGCAGTCAGTATAAAAGCTACCATCAAATCAAATAACATTGTGATCCTTTAGAAAGCTTGTTCACCTCTATGCAATGGAGTAACTATACAGTGTTTAAATGCCGGATAAATCATTGTGGCTAAAGTAGCAGTTCTGCCAGATACTAAAATCCTTGAAATGATACTTTATGGACACAAGATTAGTGGTGTGGAGTAAACAAGACATTTTGAATCCAGCTTCTCTATGGTCAATCACCCAGACTAAACCTGTAGAAACGTGTCATACAAACACTTGTATGTTTACCCTCCATACCAACACTTATTCCACTACTATTATGGACCAGATAGAATAATTATATTGCAAATGTGACTACCCATCAGGATCCCATTGCTCCTGCTGTTGAAGATTATTGCCCAGAAGACTACAGAGCTGCACTGGAAATGAGGACGGTATTGAGAACACAAATATCCACCATGAAAGGGACAAAGTTTTAATTGTTCCCAAAGGGACGGTGGGGATGGGGATGAACTTAAGGGTAATGAGATGTATGTTATCTCTGTGTTCATGCAAGAGGAACATTAAGTTTCAAAAGTGCTGCTTCAAAAAAGATTCGGGTTCTTGTCTTTCTGACAACAAACCTCAAGTCAAGCTCATTCTTTCTCTGGAGACAATAAAATCCAGACTGCTTCCAAACCCTTGCAAAGCAAAGAAGTTTGAGAGTGATTTTGAGTCCAGAATGGGACATTTATCATCACCCTTTTAGATGCTCTAAACCCTCTCTGGTGTGAGTTAGTTAACCTAGCAGCAACAACAATACACGCCTTTCCCAGAAGTTCCATCAGTCTCATAAGATGTCGTCTTTTCTTGGCCTGTGGCTCCAAAGTTCCATGTTAGCTCTCATTGTGGAGAAGAAATATAATAGAACATAATCGAAAAGTCTTGCCCTCATTTTGGGCTGGGAACAGACTATTAATAATATAATGCAGTTTTATAATTAACTACGGTAAAATTCCCAACTGTTCGTATTACCGTTAACATTTACACTTTGTTTAATTATGAAACTCACACACAGTAAATACTGGTTGATTTGTTTGGGGAAATGACAACATGGCGGAAAGCAGTGACAGCGTTTTTTCCCCTTAAGCGAGGACAATCAGAGCTGCACATTTGATTTGTTTAGATTTTCTTTTATTTTAATGTCACCATCTGACAATGTTTGTGTTTACATATGGTTGTATTTGTTCTTACATGGCATGCACATTGCTGTTCATAACAGTTGTTCTTCATAATTGTGCAATATGCACATTTGATTTGCATACTTGAGGTTGAGTTCGTGCAAACCTGCACTAGGAAAACTTTTCATGAGAAAAATCTCTTCAGGTCAGCCATGATCAAAGCTGCAAAATCTGTTTGAGATTAGCTCGCTTTGCTGGGGCATAGAATGTGAGGAAATGTCTTTTTGTTTGCTGTTTTCATATCTGCAATATGCATTGAGTGTACTTATCTCTCAAAGCCACATAGTATCTTTTTTTGGCATTTCGACTTTGTTACGATAAGTACAGTACAGGGACAAATCGAACCTGTGCAGCTGAGTCTTAACCGATGAGCCACCAGGGCAGAATAGTGTCATTTTTAATGTGAATGCACAGTACAATTAATATTTTCATATGTTTACATAAGGTTTTGGCTAGTGACTGTTGTTATTTTATTGTTTATGCAAACAAAAAGTGCTATCTTTATTTGTGCTTTTAAATTCAAAAGTTGGTGAAATAATTTCTTCTTTTTTTTCCCCAGCACATTTTAAAAATACCATAATATTGATCACCGTGACCATTTTGGTCACAATAATCTTGATATAAAAATTAATACCATTAGATCTCTCGTGCTTTAATATAAGGACCTAAAATTTTCCTTAACTGGAGCCAAAGACAAAGAAATGTGTGCTGCGTTTGAGTGCGTGTGAATACACATTATTTCCAAGAAGCTTCTTTGGAAACTTGATTCCACATGTTCGTACCTTTGTGGAAGAGTTCCTGGAGGCTCTCCACACTCGTGCTCAGGACTGCCCACACCTCATCCTCCTGGAGCGGACCTCCTCGAACCTCCAAGGCTTCTGCCAGAGACACATGCATCTTCCCTGTGCAGACAGAGTACAAGCATGAAACAACAGATTTATGCTGACAACAGCACAGAGGAAACCACACAGAAATACAGAATAATCTTATACCAAATCCCTGGAGAGCATACAGCAGGCTGGGTGATATGGCCAAAAATGTCATCACAATGCAAAAAAATGTTGCATCGGTCGATATCGATAATTATTGACAAACTGTTTCTCCGTGAGTGGGGCTGCCTCTCCCCGCATGCACGCACGCACGCACACACACATACACACAAAAACGTTAAAAATAAGTGCAATAAAAAGGCCAATAAGTTTAATTCAATCCAAGTTGTAAGTCTTTTTCCATTAATGAGATGTTGAAAAATTAGGCGTATTATATTCAGATCTATATGATAATCTAACTATTGCTGATTTATCATTTTTAATTTTAATCAAAACTGTGACAGTGTGTTCTGATGTCTGTCAGACATAATGAAACCGAACTACTGCCATACTGATGAGCTGACATGTCATTTTTTTGTTAACAATTTCCTCAACGTGTTCGCCGGCTGCACTCATTTTCCCTCTCCACGCTTCTGTTGTTCTTGTTGCTGGTGCACTCAAACAACACACCCATTTAAATGATTTGCTGTTTGCTTGCCCATCATTGCACACTCAAGTATCAAGGCCTCGGAAAGTCTGTGCTTGGGGTCTGTTAGTCCAAACGTGAAACTAACTGACTTTCTATCAAACAATTTTCTTATTGCTGTTGATGAAAGTAATATATCTTCTGTACATACCGGTATTGTCTGTGTCGCCCAGTCCTAATACAGCATGGGAGTCTACGATGTGAGGTAAGACCAACAGTGAAGCACACAGCATCTACCAGACAGAGCCCTACATAGCTCCAAGTTGTTATTCAACATTCCATTCAAATCCCTCATGACACAGTTATCAAATCTAGTGTTAGACGAATCATCTACTCATAACAGTGAACTCCCCACGTCCCTTAACCACTGGAGAATTCTAACACTAATCAAGCTCTTCCAAGAACCCACACAGTACGAACCCCGACTCGTTTCACAGCCTAAAATCAGAAGAAAAAAGCCCACACTGCGATGTGATTACATCCTCAGGCATCGCATGTATTAACACCGGTTCTTCAACAACTTTTTGCTCTGTCATTCCCTTGGGGCAAACTCCCACATTTTCAAAATCTGAGCCATCTAATCATGGAAGTAGCATGAAAACACAGACAAATTTCTCTACCTGTGTTAGTGTACATCCTGGAAATCATTCAGCATAGCCTAAATGTTAAAACCAGATGCCAACGCCATCCAAAAATGCAATAAGCCACTAAAGTGCTTTGATGTGGGGGCTTAATAAGTGAGAGAGCTTGTTGCTACTGTGCACATAAGTAATAACACATGCTCCTGTTTCCTGATGACAAGTCACATCACCTGTAACTGGAACGAGTTCAAAGAGTTTATCTATATTGTCTATATGAATTGTCAAAGAGGAAACTCACTCATTTGACATAGTAGTAATAGTAAATAGACATAGTAGTAGACATAGTAAAATATGTGTTAATGATCTAGCAGCAAATTGTCTGATGCACCCCCAAAGTGGAGGACAGTTTGTGGGGACAAAGTATCATAAACCAGCCAGTCAGTAAGACTTATACGACCCTGAATGGGACAAATGAGAGCTGTAACTTTCATCTCCCCGTCACTGTTTCTGAAAAAATAAAAACCCAGCTGCTGTTCTGTGGTGACAGTGATGTCTACAATCCTCCCAATCCCTCCATGATGTGATGCAAAAAAAACGGAAGCTCTGGTTTTAAGGGATTACATCTAACCGTGCAAAAACCATCAGCAGCAGTCACAGCTGTGTGTTTGAGTATGTGTGTGTTAATAGCCAGTCATTTATTTGAGTCATCCATTGTTGTACTTGAAAAATGTGCAAACTGAGATACTGCTGCTGTTGTTTTCGATGTGTAAGGAGAAAAAGTAACCCTGTGTGAAACTGTTATGTGTTTTGGCTATTTTACCTATATGTATGTGCCCTTCACCAAGACAGGGCCAGTCCAACTGGTTGTTTCACATTCTAAATTACAGAATATGGACAGCATTTCTGCGTGATGAGGCGTTTCACAAAATTTAAAATTAAAATTTTAAGCACTACACAAAAAAAACACAAGTGTAATATCAATAATAAAAATTGTGCATGGAGTGCTCTGGAGGACCTGGCTGATCCAAAGACCACTGGTTATAGTTCTAAAACCAAGAAGCAACACCTTCAATTCCACAAAGCATACTGGAATTGCTACCTCAGGGCTACTCAGGAGCTGTGAGTCCTGTGACATAAAAACACACCTGATGTAAAACACATGCAAAGAGGAAATGAGGCGAAATTCCTCTGATCAATCAACCAAACATCCTACATGTATGGGGATGAGCACCATGATGTGTGAGACGACCTTTGACCACGTTCGATAGTATCTGAAAAGCCCTAAAAATCCCATCTGTATTTCTGCAATATATTTGCTTTAAATACATAGAAAGCAAAATGGAAACGGAAGGTCTTACAAGCAGGAAAGTACTAAATCTGTTTGAACGTTTAAAAACAAGCAATGCATGGCCAGATATTGTTTTGTTATTTAGCATTATGAGCCGAATATGACTTATCGCATCATATGACTGAACCCTCAACAGTCATCCTCTTAAAGGCTTAGCTTCAAACTAGTTTTGCTGCATTTTCAGTGCCATGCCTTCCTTCCTAGTACCATGAGAAACGTCATCCTTCCTGTGAATCTGAGCTTCGAGAGAGTTAATGAGTAAGCATGTCACCGGCCTACATGTCTATGCAGGAATGCAGGTTATCCATTCTAGTCAAAGGGAGGCGTGAAGTGTTGGGCAAAGTGGGTTACTACCCATCTCACTCATTACCCATGAGAATAGGGAGAGCGGGTACTGTGAAGACTGATTGTTTTGCACCCCTTGTTATTTCAACAGAGACCTACAGTGGAATGTTTTTATCCGCACCGAGGCTGCTAGTTGGGCCAACTCCTCTCCTATTGGATTGTGGTCCTGCTCATTATTGAAGGGGGCTTAGAATGCAGCGGCCCAAAACAGTGAGGGCAGACAGGCTTCAGCTGTGGGCTGTCTGTGGGATGTTTGTTCCCAGGTATTCCATGTATTCCCACACTACGGCTACAAAGAGGAACACAAATAAAGCTCAGACTGCCATTGCGGCTCACTGTTTGAAAGTCTTGGACCACAGTCACAAGGATTAATAAGAAAATAATCCTGGAAACGTGATTGTGCTCTTTCCTCCACACGTAGGTGATGCCTTTCGTTTCCTCCCATACACCCTGTGTGTGACACAGCTACAATCCATGAAATGGATCTGAAAACAAGCCCCCAGAAAAAAAAAAACATTACTTCAGCGGAGGAACCCATGACAGAAAAATGTACTGCAACTAATTTTGTTTTCCGCTGCTGCCTTTTAGCACTCGGATCTGTGCATTTGCCAGTGACGGAGGGATTAGCGAGCGCGTACCTTTTCCGTAGACTTATCGTAGAAAAAAAAGTAGCAGAGCAACCTCCTGAGACAATCAGCCACGAAAACACCCGATCCAACAGTAAAACGCCAAGATACGACGAGGAATTTCCCCATATCCTCTGAACATTAGAGCTGTGGTCTCAGCTGGCAAAGACAATTGGACTAGATGTTAGTGAGAAGACATGGTCTGCCAGTATTGAGGTGAAAATGTTGCTGAAGTCATTCATGCCAGGAACATTCAAACAACAAACTCTGAGTGAACCTCTATTCCCAGAATCATACTTTACAGCCTGCAAATGCTTCAAATTCAAAACACACACAGCGCACAACCCTGGTCCAGGCAGGACTGGATCAAAGTGGTTTTTGAGGCAACTTGCCCGATGATGTAAAGGCTGATGTTTTGGAAAGGCAAACCAAAAACTATGTGATTTGTATGTATTTATGTATTTACCCTTTGCAATGCAATGCAATGCAAAGGGTAAAAAGTAAAAACTCTTCTTTGCAGCATACAAATACAAAATACACATAGATACAAAATGTATAAAAAAATTTCGCTTGTTCCGACTCGGTCACCAAATTTTTTAAAAAATTTTTTGGTGCCGACTTTCCAGGTGCATAGGTCTTTACGTGGATCTAACTATGGATCCATGTTGATATTCAACAGACAGACAATGACCCGATGTAAATGATATGAAAACTATGTGGTCATTGTGAATCTAATATTCAGTTTTCCATTGACATTAATGCAAAATAAATCAAACTATCAGCTTGCCTAAATATAAGAGAATCTGATGATTTGTGTCATGATTTAGGCGACTAGCTGACATACTAACCAGGACCTATTTTCAGCGGCTTAACAGTTAACATGGTTGCTGATGGACGGAACATGAGCCGTTCCTGCACTGACCCTGGGATCGTTGAGCTATGGAATTGTCTCTGTAACCATTAAGCCACCTTGGATGGTTATTTTTTTTCTCAGGACAAGCCAGGGTCAGAAGAACTGGTCCTGACTATCCCATCATCGGGCCTACTCTGGACCAACAGTCCTCACTTCTCATTTTGGTCTCGACCTCATCCGCTCCATTCCTGTTAATCACAGGGTTGCCATGAGTACCGTGACACGCAGAGCATGGTTTTAGCGAAACCACCCTCCAACCCCCTCTCTTTCCTCCCAACACACACACACCATCCTGAAACCAGCCCATTGGCTTCTTTTTCCCTTTTTCCAGTGATGCACACACCATCTCCATCATGGGCACACCAGATGAGAGCATTGAAATTGTGCAACCATGGAATCTCCCTGGCTTATCCTTTAGTCGAGGTGCATATCCAAAACTCCTCATGATCTTTGAACCTGAATGGCTTTAATACTTTTCTATGCTAATGAAGGGGGATGGGGTACAAGGTGCCCCTCTCATAAATCCTCCTGTATATGAGCCACATCATTGTTTTCTTATTGTAAGATTTTTGGGAGCAACATCAGCAGTTGCTCACTTTGCTAAAATTTTATGTAAAATGTTTATATTTTGGTGGGATTATGACACGTAAAAGCAAAATCCCAGTTAGAAAACCGAGCTGATGCTCCGTGTCACACAGCAACATGGGCGAACATTGCTGCAACCACAATAACACATTAAGTCGAAACATACCAAATAAACCCAAGTAGATGAATATTCTACGTTTCATTTGAATTTTGACTGCATTCAAGGATTTCTGCCTTGCCAGAAAAGCCCCCAAAATCCCTCAGTCTCCCTCTGAGTCTCCAGTCTGAGAATGGCTGCCAACAGGTCCGCTAAACTTGCAAACAAGATAAACTTTGTGCGTAAACCCTTGTAAAAGTGCTTGAAAACAAACTTACCAGGCGGGTACTATCACAAAATAACTTGAAATGTTCGTATTCCGAGCAGGCTAGGAGTGCGCAGACAAACGGGACCAGACGCCATCCCATCCACAAAGCAACATCTTGGGGAGTTGTGGGATATACGACGAGCGGGCAACAGGTTTTCCTTTCCACGGCGCATTCAGCTCAGAAAAAAAAAAACCCCACAGGCTCTCCCCACACCTCGGATACACTTTTCCAAGTGGTCACGGTGAACAAATACGTCAATTCCTCAGTTTAGAATTCGCGTTTGATGACCACACGGCATTTGCTCTCTTCACGCACAGGCAAGTTACCATTTCTGCGGAGGAGCGGGCTGACTCCTCCCTTTGCCCGGCGAGCGTGGGCTGACTGGGAGTAACCAGACACCTTACTGCCGCCGACCATTGGCTCTCTGCTGGGAGACTGTCATTACACCCAGAGGCGTCTCTATAGTAACACAGAACTGGGAGCTAAACGGACTGTAAACTTGGATGCTTTTTTTTTTGCTTTTTTTGGTAGGTGTAACATCTCCAAAAACAATAAAACTAAAAAAAAAAAACTCGTTTCAGTGTATGCTTACCAAACCAGAAAATCAGAGAGATATATAGGCACGGTTAAACTTGTAGCACATTAAGCTAGCTTCGACGAAGCAATGGAATTAATGTGGTTTCTCAATTAATGAATGTATTTATGTAAATCAGTGGCATGATTACTTTGTTTTCTCTAACCAACAACTTTTACGTGAAATACAAAATAATGTTTGTTTTAACTCTTTAATTCTTTAATCTTTATTTATTTATGTTTTTTTTTTACAACTTCAAAGTTAGTTGAGGCGCAGACATCTACGCATTCAGGAAGTAATTCACTGCTGAGCACTTCCTTCCTCTGCTGTGGCACCACGCTGCCCATTTATGGTTTTGTCTTTTGCCATCTAGCGGCTATAAGTTGTCATTACATGCAGTGTTTTAATTCAATTCAATTCAATTTTATTTATATAGCGCCAAATCACAACACAAGTTATCTCAAGGCACTTTACAGGTAAAGCAGTTCAATATATAGAGACCCAACATTCCCCATGAGCGAGCACTTGGCGACAGCGGCAAGGAAAAACTCCCCTTTTAAAGGGAAGAAACCTTGAACAGAACCTGGCTCTAGGAGGGCGGCCATCTGCCTTGACCGGTTGGGTTGAGAGAGAAAGTGGGAGAGGGTGGGGAGACACAAAGAGAGAAAACAGAGAGCAACTGAAACAAGAACAGTAGCAAAGATGAATCTGGATATGAG